>JAVTVY010034441.1:0-15360 GCA_036873755.1 Hanleya hanleyi
CATTCCTCCCTAACACTGGTTGACACTCGACTTCACGTACATTCCTCCCTAACACCGCTTTGACACTCGATTTGACGTACATTCCTCCCTAACACCGCTTTGACACTCGACTTGACGTACATTCCTCCCTAACATCGCTTTGACACTCGACTTCACATACATTCCTCCCTAACGCCGCTTTGACACTTGACTCCACATACATTTCTCCCTAACAACAATTTGACATTCGACTTGACATACATTCCGTGATACTGCTTTGACACTCACCTAAACATACATTCCTCCCTAATACAGCTTTGACACTCGATGGCACGTACATTTTCCCCTAATACCGCTTTGACACTGCACTTCAGATATATTCCTTCCTAACAGTGCTTTGAAAGTCAACATCAAGCACACTCATGCTGAACGCCCAGCTTCGACATTACCCTAGTTACGCTTTGGTGGAGAAATGATCTGACTTCTATAGCTGAAATGACCCTAAACCTGATAGTTATGAAGCATACCTAACCCTAAGTCCTAATACCGCTTTGACACTCAACATTACATACATTCCTCCCAAACACCGCTTTGACACTCGACTTCACATACATTCCTCCCTAACACCGCTTTGACAGTCAACTTCACATACATTCCTCCCTAACACCGCTTTGACATTCAACTTCAAATACATTCCTCCCTAACACCACTTTGACACTCGACTTCACATATATTCTTCCCTAACACCGCTTTGCCACTCGACTTGACATACATTCCTCCCTAACACTGGTTGACACTCGACTTCACGTACATTCCTCCCTAACACCGCTTTGACGCACGATTTGACATACATTCCTCCCTAACACCGCTTTGACACTCGACTTCACATACATTCCTCCCTAACACCGCTTTGACAGTCAACTTCACATACATTCCTCCCTAACACCGCTTTGACATTCACCTTCAAATACGTTCCTCCCTAACACCACTTTGACACTCGACTTCACATACATTCCTCCCTAACACCGCTTTGCCACTCGACGTGACATACATTCCTCCCTAACACTGGTTGACACTCGACTTCACGTACATTCCTCCCTAACACTGCTTTGACACTCGATTTGACGTACATTCCTCTCTAACACCGCTTTGACACTCGACTTGACGTACATTCCTCCCTAACATCGCTTTGACACTCGACTTCACATACATTCCTCCCTAACACCGTTTTGACACTTGACTCCACGTACATTCCTCCCTAACAACAATTTGACATTCGACTTGACATACATTCCGTGACACTGCTTTGACACTCACCTAAACATACATTCCTCCCTAATACAGCTTTGACACTCGATTGCACATACATTTTTCCCTAATACCGCTTTGACACTGCACTTCAGATATATTCCTTCCTAACAGTGCTTTGAAAGTCAATTTCAAGCACACTCATGCTGAACGCCCAGCTTCGACATTACCCTAGTTACGCTTTGGTGGAGAAATTATCTGACTTCTATAGCTGAAATGACCCTAAACCTGATAGTTATGAAGCATACCTAACCCTAGTCCTAATACCGCTTTGACACTCAACATTACATACATTCCTCCCTAACACCGCTTTGACACTCGACTTCACATACATTCATCCCTAACACCGCTTTGACAGTCAACTTCACATACATTCCTCCCTAACACCGCTTTGACATTCAACTTCAAATACGTTCCTCCCTAACACCACTTTGACACTCGACTTCACATACATTCCTCCCTAACACCGCTTTGCCACTCGACGTGACATACATTCCTCCCTAACACTGGTTGACACTCGACTTCACGTACATTCCTCCCTAACACCGCTTTGACACTCGATTTGACGTACATTCCTCCATAACATCGCTTTGACACTCGACTTCACATACATTCCTCCCTAACACCGCTTTGACACTTGACTCCACGTACATTCCTCCCTAAGAACAATTTGACATTCGACTTGACATACATTCCGTGACACTGCTTTGACACTCACCTAAACATACATTCCTCCCTAATACAGCTTTGACACTCGATTGCACGTACATTTTTCCCTAATACCGCTTTGACGCTGCACTTCAGATATATTCCTTCCTAACAGTGCTTTGAAAGTCAACTTCAAGCACACTCATGCCTAACACCCAGCTTCGACATTACCCTAGTTACGCTTTGGTGGAGAAATTATCTGACTTCTATAGCTGAACTGACCCTAAACCTGATAGTTATGAAGCATACCTAACTCTAAGTCCTAATCCCGCTTTGACACTCGACCTGACATACATTCCTCCCTAACACCGCTTTGACAGTCGACTTCACATACATTCCTCCCTAACACCGCTTTGACATTCGACTTCAAATACGTTCCTCCCTAACACCGCTTTGACACTCGACTTCACGTACATTCCTCCCTAACACCGCTTTGCCACTCGATTTCACATACATTCCTCCCTAACACTGGCTGACACTCGAATTCACGCACATTCCTCCCTAACACCGCTTTGACATTAGACTTGACGTACATTCCTCCCTAACACCGCTTTGACACTCGACTTGACATACATTCCTCCCTAACACTGGTTGACACTCGACTTCACGTACATTCCTCCCTAACACCGCTTTGACACTCGACTTGACATACATTCCTCCCTAACACGCCGTTTCTATGAAGAGATACATTACCGCAGTAGTATAGGCCGACAGGCAAAGTGATTTACCACTCTCAGCCCGACCACCGACCCCTTATGGAAATGTTTCAAAAGCCGCTAAAAGACACTCTTCGCCAATTTCGTGATCCTTACATGGAAGATGCACCAAAATTACCAACACAAAACACAGCATCAAACAGACCAGATCCTTCGAAAATATGTTCCCTGAAATATTCGGGTCATTCCGGATGGCTTAAAGATTTATGACTTGAAACCGCCAACAAACACTCCACAGAAATGGAGTACTGATCAGGAGACATTCTCGGATTTAAGACCTGGTGACAGGGGGACGCACCGCCCCCCACTCCTTGCCTCCGCACTGGAGGATGTGTTCGGGTAATGATAACATTTGCAGAGAATCGGCCTATTTATGTAACAATAAATATGTTTACAACTAATCTTTACATAATTTGTGACGAGACGTATTTTCCACAAAATACTTAAGTTTTAGAACCCAAGCAGCTGAACTCGCGGATCAGTACACAGGCTCTGCTTTACTTTCCAAGGTCTCGCATGCATGCAGATTAAGAGATAGAACAGCGACCAAAGAAACTATCCAAGTAGCTGAACTGACGGATCACTGAACACAGGCTCTGCTTTACTTTCCAATTAAGTAAAACAATTGAGCCTAAACTTGCCATACACATGCCATACACATGCCATACACATTGTCCATCATTTCACGATGGAGGGGATGTTTATGAATTGGTACACAACTGGAGTGGATGAAGCATGGCAAGGAAAGAATAATACATATCGGAAGGAAATACCAGGCGAGCTCTTTGGTAGCCTTGCTGTATATGTAGGCCTACATTTTTCAATCGATGTCAAATCCTCCTACATATATGTATGTAACATTGACACATTTTGTGTCTAAAAAAAAATAGCAAAGAGTACGGTCAGTCTGTCACTTCATTCTTTCGATCACAGAAATCCTTGTATTTGAAATACTTGATACATTGAGAAAGTGACATTGTGCCGTGCACCCTAAAAAAAGAGAAATCCTTCTAGTTTTTATATTTTAAATAGATGATAAGTTGGAAATGTTGAATTGGATCGGTTGGATCATTCTGCCGTGATAAAAAAAAAGACTAATTAAATAGTTGATCAATTGAGAAAGTTTAATTGAGGCATTCTGCCGTGATAAAAAAAAAACGAGTACAAGGCCATAATTTTCATTGTGCCATTCTGCCGTCTTCCCCAAATAAGGGAGACTACGGTCATTCTGCCGCTTCATTCTGCCGGCCACAGTAATAGTCCTATTTGTAAATACTTGATAAATTGAGAGAGCTTCATTGTGCCATAGTGCCGTCGCCAAAATAAAAGAAGGCCTACACGGCCACGATTTTCATTCTGCCATTCTGACGTCTCCCCCAAAACAGACAGCATACGGCCATTCTATCGCTTCATTCTGCCGGTCACAGAAATACTCCTTGTTCAATGTCCATGTATCACGGTCTCCAACCACCACCACCCACCCACCCACCCACCCTATTAAAGTTGAATGCCATTGGCGTAAACGCCAATAAGGAGAGGATATCTCTCTCGTGCTTTCTTACATGAAGACTTCACATACATTCCTCCCTAACACCGCTTTAACATTCGACTTCAAATACGTGCCTCCCTAACACCGCTTTGACACTCGACTTCACGTACATTCCTCCCTAACACCGCTTTGCCACTCGACTTCACATACATTCCTCCCTAACACTGGCTGACACTCGAATTCACGCACATTCCTCCCTAACACCGCTTTGACATTAGACTTGACGTACATTCCTCCCTAACACCGCTTTGACACTCGACTTGACATACATTCCTCCCTAACACTGGTTGACACTCGACTTCACGTACATTCCTCCCTAACACCGCTTTGACACTCGACTTGACATACATTCCTCCCTAACACTGGTTGACACTGCCAAACGCCGTAACGCCGTTTCTATGAAGAGATACATTACCGCAGTAGTATAGGCCGACAGGCAAAGTGATTTACCACTCTCAGCCCGACCACCGACCCCTTATGGAAATGTTTCAAAAGCCGCTAAAAGACACTCTTCGCCAATTTCGTGATCCTTACATGGAAGATGCACCAAAATTACCAATACAAAACACAGCATCAAACAGACCAGATCCTTCGAAAATATGTTCCCTGAAATATTCGGGTCATTCATTCAGATGACAGGGACACCCCTCAAGTCATGGTCTACACCACGAAAGCTTCACTTTGACACCTCACACGAGGCAGTTGGACCAAGAATGGTCCCTCATCACTCAACAGACCCCCACGCATCTCCCAAAATGACCACTTTACTTACTACACCCCAACTGCGCATGCGCAGATTAGCGCGACGTAAAATGAAAACAAGCCAGTTGGACCCACGAGAGCTTCACACTGATACCCCAGGCGGTCCAATTGACCAGGGATGGTCCCTCAATCACTCAACAAACCTCCACGAATCTCCAAAATACCTGCTTTCTATACTACGGCCAGACTACGCATGCGCACAATTATGAAAACAGACGATACATTAGTCCAGTCGGATCCCACTCACTCGCGCGCATACACTCAAACTCACAGGTAACTCTATCAGGTAGCTGGATGGAAAAAAAATGCCGTCATCTGCTCCAAACGCACTCCATTGCACCTCCGAAACTCCCGCTTTCGCTACTACTCGTACTGATGACGTCACCGATGACGTCACAGATGGCATGGATCCATCAAATCGGAGTCTACATCCCGAGAGCTACAAGATGACACCCCATAGGACGCATTCGGACGAAGGATGGTCCATCTCTACATATTAGAGTAGGAAAATGTGTGATTCAATGGACATTGGCAGCCATTTTGGATTTTGACGGCCATATTGAATTTTCAGATCAATTACAAATCATTCCAAAATTAAATAATTATTCATACCCTACGTAGGACTGGAAAAAACCCTAGTTTGTGGTTAGAAAATTGATTTTCGAACAGGAAATTGTGAGCTTCTATGGGTATTGGCGGCCATTTTGGATTTTGGCCGCCATATTGGATTTGAGGCCAAATCCAGGGTGGCCCCTCAGCTAAATTGAAAGGTCATAAGTCAAGGATGACGGAACCACTGAGAAAACTTTGACCGGAAAAAATGTTAGTTTTTTCTTGGCTGGGACCTGTCTAACACGGGGAAAACCACGGCGGGTATTGTCGCCGACGAGGCTCATGCGGTGATTCGATGGTAAGTTTATAAACAGGTAATAACAATAATAAAATAATAATAAATTATGATAAATTTTAAATATAATACTGAAAATTGTGATTATAATGTTATTGTCATTTTTTAATTCAAAGTCAATTTATTTGATAAACATTTTTAAGTTTTAGCAAATTTAAATAATTTAGTTTGATAAAAAATGGCATTTGAAAAAAACTGAATCAATTATTGAGTTAAATCACAGTTGCACAGTTGCTTAACTGAAATCCGTTATTTTCAGACAAAATCTTAATATTATTTATGGTTATAACCAGGGAAACACATTTAACTGCAGATATCTTATTATTTAATATTTAGTACTGTGAGGAATATAGGCCATTGGTGTGTTTCGATGCATATTTCTCGTCCACCTCCTTCACTGATTGTTTTTATTACTTACTTGCTGCACATGAATACATAATAATATATACCTTGCTGAAGTTCAGATGAGTAATTTTGGCTGAGTAGTTTTTCAATATTATGTTCTGTGTTGACTTTGATTTGTGTTGTGTTACCCTCCCCCACAGAGTTCAAAAGACCGGCGACATGAAACACAGATATCATTCGATACACATGGCCAATATATTTTTTCTGAAAGACGCACGGTTGTTGATTGCCTGGTCACATCTACCACATGCTTGATCCATTTTCCAGGGTCATTATCAATTAAAGCTTACAATAGCTCTCAGCCTGAATCAGAACGCTCGCCCAGGCCCGTAGGCTGCCCCCCCCCCCCCCCCCCCGCAGAGCAGACCGAATTCCGCTGCCGGGGAAAAAAATTCAGAGTGCACGGAAGGACCCGCACCCAAGGCCCTTGGACGCGGCCGCCAGCTCGCAACAAATTATAGATAATATTGACAAACAGATTGACGTAGACGAAGTCGTCAATATATTGGGGTACAGTGGGACATGGGGCACATCAGTGAGACAAGCCATCTATCTCCTATGTTATGTAGAGGAATCACATTACATTATTATCAGCAGAAAGCTACCATCCCCATACAACATCTATATTGATTACAAGTAAAAACAATCAGTGACATAAAATAGGGGCAAAAAACTGTTTTTGGACAGTCCAAGTAAATTTTTAGCACTAAGGATCATATTTTGTTATTCCAAGTTTTCTATAGTAATTCATTACAGTTTTGGTACTATTGATAGAGGATGGATAAAGGTACAATTTTGTCGCATCAATTCATCTCAGATCATGTATTTCTGTTTTATAAAAAACCGAACAAATTATGCACCTGGGGCATACTGGGACACTTTTGTTGGGGTAAACTGGGACAATAGTAATCAAATGGCGAAATTTACTTTCATTCTAAAATGTTATGAAAGTGCATTATTTTGTTTCTTAGATAGTAGTAATTAGTAATCCCATCGGATTTGATCAGTTTTAGTTAGAATTTCAAAGTCAAATTCTTCCATTGGAATGGGAATCACACAAAATAGTTTTTCTTCAATTTTTACGTCTGGGAAATACGTTATGTAACGAAGGGGTCTAAAATAGCAACTAATTTAGCCATCGCTGTTGAATCTTCTAAACTGATATGAAACATAATGGTATATACTTGATTTAAAATAAATTTTGATTATTGTCCCACTGCACCCCAGTGGGTGTCCCAGTGATCCCCAAACTTGGGGCAAACTGGGACACTTTTTTTTTACTTTTTAAATTGTAATTTTGGAGAAAAGTATAGCATATATAGCAGACAAGTATAGCAGATATAGCAGACAAGTATAGCAGATATAGCAGACAAGTATAGCATATATAGCAGACAAGTATAGCAGATATAGCAGACAAGTATAGCAGATATAGCAGACAAGTATAGCAGATATAGCACACAAGTATAGCAGATATAGCAGACAAGTATAGCAGATATAGCAGACAAGTATAGCACATATAGCAGACAAGTATAGCAGATATAGCAGACAAGTATAGCAGATATAGCAGACAAGTATAGCAGATATAGCAGACAAGTATAGCAGATATAGCAGACAAGTATAGCAGATATAGCAGACAAGTATAGCAGATATAGCAGACAAGTATAGCAGATATAGCAGACAAGTATAGCAGATATAACAGACAAGTATAGCAGATATAGCAGACAAGTATAGCAGATATAGCAGACAAGTATAGTAGATATAGCAGACAAGTATAGCAGATATAGCAGACAAGTATAGCAGATATAGCAGACAAGTATAGCAGATATAGCAGACAAGTATAGCAGATATAGCAGACAAGTATAGCAGATATAACAGACAAGTATAGCAGATATAGCAGACAAGTATAGCAGATATAGCAGACAAGTATAGCAGATATAGCAGACAAGTATAGCAGATATAGCAGACAAGTATAGCAGATATAGCAGAATTGTTTGTATGATTATATCGTGCTAACTATTAGTAATAAGTAGAGCATAGAATGTTACTCTACAGGACAATAATAGCAGAGATTTTTGCAAAAAAGTAAAAAATGTCCCAGTGTACCCCAATCTCCCCTACGCCCATTTACGGCCAAGGCGCCTTGAGTTGGACTCCATAATTAAGCCATAATTTATGGAAGATGATCTCTCTCATTAACGGGTTACGTAATCCATTTTTACACCTTTCAGGTGGTCCCTTGAGCCGACCATTGTACGCCCACTGCAAGTACAGTGCAAGTCCTTCGTTCGATTCAAATAATACATGTTTCAAAATATACTGTTCAACATAAAATTGGATCTTAATTGGACCCTCTCTTCTGACCCCTTAAATGTGGGCATTTATAGAAAATTCGTCCTGGAAAGAATAAGATTCCTTTCGTAGAAGTCCTGAATGTGAGACAGTAAAGTTTGACATGCACATTGATGACAAGAAGACAACCACATTGTTATTCTTAACGTGATCAAGTCTTAGCTGGTTGACATATTTCTTTATGACAGATAGCGGCGAAATATACAGTAATAAACATGGGCCAGTTTCTTGATAATAGGATGGCTGAATCGGATGGATTGTTGCGTGATTTATCCATCTCTTTATCCCATGGTTAAGAGTGTCCGGCTCCTATCTTCTAACACAGCTAGGACACTCTTCTCCAGATATCTCCAGAGGTTGCACACTCTTCACTCAATAAAAAGATAGGAAACGGGACACTTATCCCCGGACACTCTTAGCCACCACACCTGAGCGAGTAATTAATGATAATCTTGATCAAAGGGGGTTCCCCATGGTTGAATATTAACCATCTCCCAGTCGACAAGATTATCATTCACACAACGAGACGATTATAGTTGCGTTGTTACTGAAGAGAACCCCATCATCCCCAGACCACGTGTACACGGGGTGTTGTAAATTCTTGGGGAATCACAGAATAAATTTCCAGTGGTATAGTCCAGGGCTTAACCGAAAACGAGAAAATCCATTTCCACCGGTTCCGGATCCTAGATTTGTAATGACATCGTTAGGGGCGCGCTGTCACGTGATGGTTCGGAGGGGCAGGAGCCAGGAATACCGGAATTTTGGAATTTGTTGAGCCTTATTATTACAGTGTATCACCACGGAATCTTAAAATAGAGGACTGCTGTTTACGGTAAGACAATGATTAACACTAACTATGTCTTTATTTGGCCCGACCCAAGTACGAATATTGCATTAAATACGTTAGATTCGTGGAAATATAGAACTTGGAATGTCCGCCATTTTGATTCTGACGTCATTTTAACCAGGAAGTGAAGGGTTTGTGAAACCACTGAAATTCCCAGTTGAATAAATCACTTCGACTTGTCGAATTTAAGGAATAAAAGATTCCAGTGTTCCAGTTCCAATGATAGTCTTACTCTTAGTCAGTTTTTCCTAAATGACTTTTTCAACGGGAGGTGAATACAAATTTCGCATGTAATTGTTCAGTGGCAGTGCTTTGTGATTACATGTATTTGAATGAAATATGAAATGAAAATATTATAGAATAGAATAGTTTATTTGCGTAAAAGTTGTGTATCAGTGAAATCAGCCTAAGAACTTTCCTTGTTGAACTGTACTGCCACAGAATTCCACTTGGGTCAAACTGCTTCAGAATATGTGGGTCATTTTCATGAAAATGTACAAATAACAGTAAAGATTTTTATATATATATATATATACATTTTGTTCATTTTACAGTCAGAGATTTGCTGGAAATATCAGATGATTCAATATTTTATGGTTTTTCTCTATTGTAAAATGTCTATTTTGGCAAAGATAAATGCTTAAAGGTTTAAATTTTCAAATCTGAATATGAATTTGTCTTTACCGTTATCATCATGATCATTGCAAATGCAGTTTGAAGGTTACTAATTTTTAAACAATACAGTATTTAATAAAAATAATCTTTCTGTTTGATACTATTATGTAAAATATATGAGAATATAAAGTCCTATTCATTTCACATATCTTGACAGGTGAAAAATATTACAAAAGGTTTGGATTTATTCAACTGTCTTTACCGTTATCAGGAAAGTTTTTTGGAGAAGTTAGCATAAGAAATATCTTATAGAGGGCACCACTGTCATTGTTAAAAGTACCAGGGTGGAGTGGGTAGCCATTTTCCCTTCAGCCTTGTGACCAATCTAGCCCCAGAACTCAATAGCCGCCAATACAGAAATTGCCGAACATGAGATTGACTTGCAGTCACAGAGCACACGTTTTCTACAAAATTGAAAAAAATTGTCTGTGTCGCACTTTGTCTTTACCATTAGGGAGGTATGTCAGTTAAGTTATTTATGATTGTTACCAAACAAAGCACAAGAAATCTAAAAATGAATATCAAGAAAATTCACTATGAAAGACACACTCATCCAGTTCAGCCTGCCTAAGGGAGCTTCTTGAAATTGGAGCACACTAGGAACTGGCATTCTAAACAGAGTGGCATGGTGTGCCGTGTTGGAACTCCTAGGAACTCCATGCCATACAGTTTGGAACTCGGCAGACAAAGGATGGCTTATGCCATACCATGCAGAGGCATGAGGGGAATGGCCTATGCCATTCCAACTGGAGCTCTAATCCATCCAGATCAGAACACCAAACTGGGCATGGTGTATCCCATTTGAATGACCGGCATATGCCATCCCTACCGGGGAACTCCGTTCCTAATTTCAAGAAGCCCCCTAATGCTGACATAATCTGTCTTTAATGTGCCTAGTTTTTATCGCGTACTGTATCATGTTGAACACACACCGGTTCTCGTCAGATCAACGAAGTCAAGCAAAGTTGAGACTGGTCATTGCTTGAATGGGTGACCGGGTGCTGTACTGGCTGGGTTGATCAGTGTCCAGGATAATAAGAACTGTGGATACCAGGCCTCAATTTAAGGTGGTAACCTGTTTTCAGGTTACCTGGAGGTTGCCAAATAGTGGTAACCTATTGTCAGGTCCCCATAATTTTGACTAATAATATGACATTAGGTTAAAGGAGAAGAAAACATGTAACAAATGTATACACTGAAGAAAGATCTATCTCTTCCGTATCCAAAAATGTAAGCAAATATTTTTTGCCATTTTTTACCGCCGATCTATTAATATCGAAACATCAAAAACTGGAGCCTGTGGACAGATTCATAAGTGCCGCCATTACAAAGGTTTGTGTCTATTTTAACCAATCAGAAACGCCGAAAACGTATTGTGCGCATCACTGCGTGACGTCAGCCGGACTCACTCACTTCTGCCCTGTACGTTAAAGTATGAGAATCTCTTGGGACTGCAGGTTTATATTTTGTATACTGTTATAATTTGATAGTGGTAGTGTGCCATTATTCGGCAAATACACAGGCATCATGCCGCAGTGTGTGGCGTTTGCCTGTTCTAACAGAACTGGGAATCTAAACCTTCGAAAGACCGTGACATTTCATCGGTTGCCAATGCTGAAACCAGATGTACTGAAACAGTGGGTGCATAACGTCGGTCGGCAGGATTTTACTCTAAACACAGTACAGTGAGGCGGATGCAATAAATTGGAGTGAGTTTATTAGTCTTTCAACACTATTTCAGTCATATCACGACGTTCGGTTCCTACTGTCAAATTGTAATCAGTCCAATGTAAGAAAGGCTTGGTTTGTAATATATCTCCTTGCAATGTCATTATATTTTCGCCATCCCCGCTAGAGAGCGGCGAGGCCCGGGTGACGTCACACGCTTAGACGCCCAAGCCAAAATGTCTGCACGCTTCGGCTTAAGAGACAACGATGTGCAGGTTGAACGCCGATTTAATCGAGTGGAAAAAATCGCAAAAAATATTTGCTTACATTTTTGGATATGGGGGAGATAGATCTTTCATTCAGTGTATGCATTATTCATATGTTTTCTTCTCCTTTAATAATTATGCAATAGGTTCCCACAGGTTACCAGTGTAGAATTCAACAGGTTACCATCAGCACTCCTTAAATTGAGGCCTGGATCATACTCTCGTGTCCTGGCACATATGTAGGCACCGTTGTGATATGACTGAAACATAGTTGAAAATGAGGTTAAATCCTACTTACTCACTACTTTTTATCCTGTTTTAGGACTCAAGATGCGTAACTGTTGTGTTGTTGGCTGTAGGAATACCACCAAACATCGGTCACCAGATGGGAGTAAAATTTTCCGTTTCTTTCAAATCCCTGCAAATCCTGAAGTACGTCAACTTTGGCTGTCCAAAATCAACCGCAAAGATTTCAGGCCGAGCAAAGGCACCTGTGTGTGCAATGAGCATTTTATAGATGGGGAACCAACATTGCTTCACCCCGTGCCCTGCCTCGATATGGACTATCCGGCATCCGTACCTAGAAGCAAATGGAAACCAACCCCGAAGTCAACAAGGAAACGGAAAGCTGAGAACAGCATACATGCCATAGACACAGCTTATATATCCAATATCCTTCTCAACACTAAATCAACCTGGGGTAGGTGTTCACACAGGGAGGTTATCTGGGAAAAATAAATGCTGTCTTCGGATATAGGGTTAATTTATGTCACATAAGTATATAACATTAGTGACAGTTACCTCAAAGTTTGCTCACTTCACCAGACAAAAAGGAAAACACTGTATATGTACGACCTTATCTTTATATTGGAGTAGTATATTGGACAAATCTGTCAATTCGTTTAATTGGTTCCTAGATCTTGATTTGTACACTGTCATAGAAGTAAATTTCTGATGATATTGTGCACACCGCAGGTCATGGTAAGAATAGGCCTTAGATAGCTTGTCGTAAGAGGCGACTAACTGAGGCACCTGTGTGGTTGCCAGGTGTGGATAAAAGAATAGGACTCCACCCATGGGGTTCCCGGGTGTAAACCGGAATAGGACCCTACCCGTAGGGTTCCCGGGTATGAAAAGAAATATGACTCAATGTCGTGATATGACTGAAATATAGTTAAGAGCGACGTTAAATAATATTCTCTCAGGCCACTGTTAATTAATTGTTTCTCGTAACCTTGCTTGTAAAAATACACATGCTGAGTGCGATAATTATTAATTATTAACTCGCAAACCAATTGCATGCAAATATGAAGAAAATGAGCAAATTTTGACATGAAAATGTAATTCCCTCATGGATTTTATTTATTTGCCCTCAAAATATAGATGACTGGTTACGGGAAACGAACCATTATCAGTGGCCTCACTCACTCACCATCTACAACCTTGGAGTATTACATTAGATCTGTAATACAAATTCATTAATTCAAGCCCTGTGAGGCTTCCGGGAATTGACCTGGGGTCTCGTTGTGCACACTCCAGATCATGGTAGTCCCTCTGAGAGCTTGTCATAACATGCATAAGAGGTGACTAACTGGGGCACCCATAGGGTTCCTGGGTGTGAAAAAGAATAGGACCCTACCCGTGTGGTTTGCGGGTGTGAAAAGGAATAGAAACCAATGTCATGATACATGTATGACTGAAATGGTGTTGAAAGCAATGTTAAATCATATTCACTCACTCAGGCATAAATGTATACAAGTTGGCTATCTCTTTTAGGATTATACATGTACTTGACATGCTTGAAGGTTTTCCACATTCAGATCATATGTAAAGTTCTGGTGATGGATCAGTCGAAGATGACTGTGACCTATTTTTTCTTGGTCATTCAAATTCTGAACATGCTCTTTCAGAGACCAGGTCGAGGTCAGAGGTCAAAGGTCAATGTGACCGAAAATCAGAAAATCATTAAAAATTTATAATTTTCCGTCCTTATACATTTTTGTTCCTGCAGTCAAAGGTCTGAATGAGCATACATGTATATTGAAGCTTATTAAGCCCTTGTTTCTTTTATTGATGTTGGTTGCAAGCATTTTGTAAAGCTGACACACCTGCTTGAAGAAGGTAAAATACTGGATGGAATTATTTCTGTGACAGTTTTATTGAAAATCTCACATTACATGTATCTCCCTAAAAGCATGTTTATTCTGGTGTGATGCAAGTGAGAGTCCAAAAAGGCAAAAGATTTCAGTTAAGATCTTAGTAGAGCAAATAAACACAGATTGTCATATTTTGGCAATAAAATGCAATTTTATTATTGTTTGATGGAGTGAATGCTAATGACCAGCTTTGGTTACATGTACCTATATCTGAAGTATTTTTTTCTTTCTTCGCTGTTCGAGTGAATATGATTTAACGTCGCTTTCAACAATATTTCAGTCATATTACAACGTTGGTTCTATTTCAGTTTTCACACCCAGAAAGCACACCACGGGTAGGGTCCTATTCCTTTTAACACCCGAGACCCCACGGGTGGGGCCCTATTCCTTTTCACACCCGGAATCCCCACAGGTTCCCCAGTTAGTCGCCTCTTATAACAAGCTTTCTGAGGAGCTGAGACCTATTCTTACCATGACCTGGAGTGTGCACAACGACACCCCAGGTCAATCCCCGAGAGCCCCACGAGGCTATTCGCTGTTTGAGTGTGTCCTCTGACTGTTAACATGGTTAAAACTTTCTGACATAAATACATAACAAGTTTTCTTTCATTTATTGAAGAGAGTACAGCCGAGGAATGTCCGCCTGGTCAAACAGATCTACCATCTCCCACTTCTAGTCCTTTGGGATGGGAACAAACTTTACGCGAGCATGGTGAGATGGAGACGGAGTCTGTAGAAGCTGGAGATCTCCCGGTGAACATGGTGAAATCCGAAATGGCCGATATTCCCATAAAATCGGAGCCTCTTGAATATGACGACATGATCGAGTCTCAAGCGAAGGCTGTAGAGAGGGGATTTACAAACCATGTGATATCTGAGTCTCAGTCGATGGTGACAGGGAAAGAATTTAAAATCCCCGCAGACATAGTCATCAAATCAGAACCTGTTGATCCTGAATTTATGACCGATGCAACTCCTGGGTGTTGGACTCCTCCTCGCATCAACGTTGGAGAACCGGCATCCAAGTCGGGAACAATGGCGCAGATGAGTGCAGAACTACAT
>JAVTVY010034442.1:0-13911 GCA_036873755.1 Hanleya hanleyi
AATTCCCATGGTGATATAAAAATGAGAATGGCCTAAATGTGCTGAAAATATCTAAAGATGTAATCAGTCTCAAATCTAGGCTGAAATCGATGCCTCTCAAACTCCGCAGATGTTACAACAGGTACAAAATGAAACTCATTTGACCACAAAAAACTAAACTTGTTTTCACCATCCACTATTCATTAAATAGAAGAAATTAGTCTTTAAAAATAACAGCATGGCATGTCAACAAGCATATACATGCATGGTGCATTCTACATGTTCTACCAACATATGCTATGCGACATTACCAAACATAAGGCACAAGCCGGGACGTTGTCCCATGGCTGCAGCTCTTCAGCATTCAGATTCATGAGTGTTGCTACGTCACTCGTACGTCACACAGTGACAGCATTTCCCTCTTCGCGCACAACACGCACTCAATGGCGAAACAGTAAACCCGTCGATGCGGGCAGAGTTTCAAATTTCTTCGACAAGATATATTCATTGCATTCGCTGTACATGTATACTATCATCAAATATAAATCATATGATCTTCCCTGCTAAAAAATGCATGGGGCGGAGTTTAAAAAATCCATGGATTTTGAGGCTGATTACATCTTTAACATCACTAAGTTACCGGATTCATACATGTATATTGAGGTTATTAGAAAGACAACTTTTTGAGACCAATATGGAATGTAATTGAAGGATAAAATGATTAAAAAAATATGACTCATATCCAGAATGTCAAAAGTGGTTGTCCATTTAAACTTCGAGCCTTGATGTACAATCCAGAGTCCTTCATTACATCAAAAGTTTGCTGGTGAATATTAAGGTAATGGTTAAGGGTGCTATAGTGATAAATAGTCGTCTGATTGCGGCCATAGTTGTCTTACTGTAGGGGGTATTCTTAATGTAGGTGGTTGTCCATAGGATTCACCACTTGAAAAAGTAAATTTCGAGCCCTGATGTACAGTCCCCCCAAGTCCTCCAATACATCAACTGTTGTGCTGGTGAATATCGACGCATATTGGCTTCAAGTTTGCTATTTACAAATTTGTTAAAAGTGTATATACCCGGTACTTAGTGAATCGCTTTGTAGCAAAACCAATTGCTAAACATATTGAACTACAGCCATTCTGCATTTGTGAATTTGTCATGATTACCAGCTAGGCCACCTGAATATTGTAACAGAACTTCAACCAGTGACAAAATGGTGATGACACTATATGTATTAACTGTGTTAAAATAGGGGCCTACATGTAATTTTAAACATGTCAACAATGTGATTACATTCTCAGGTCTAAAACATGTTACTTATGGCATTTGTGTTACTTAATTTTGTTTGCATGGCTAAGTGAAAAACTGGATCACATGTGCATACTGAGATGCAGGCGTTTTCTGTCCAAGAGTAAAGACAGTTCAAATTCCATTGCTTTTCTGGAAGTCTGGAGTTCCACTATCTTTGTGGACACAGAATTCAAAGTCCCAAGTTCCGCTAACTTTCTGCACAAAATAAAATGCGGGTCCAAGAATGGAAAACCAGATATCTGCAAAATGCGCATGCAGACAATTGCATGAATTCCAGAGAGAAAGATTCTGGAAATTGCATGACCTTTCCGCAGAATTCCGCAAATTTAACAATGATCTCCATGAAATGTCTGCGGAAATCCACGTTGTAGTGCAATTCTGACAGCTCTAGGTTTAGGCGCTCGAGTAGGGGGACAAAATGTGGACAGGGTAACATGAGAAGAGATAGGGAGACCTGAAATAGTGCAAATTTAAAAGAGCAAATGACATTTCCAATAACTTCAAAATTGAGCTGTTCATGGCATGATAGATCAATCTTGTCAATGTAATATATTGTATTTGCACATATCCACGTTTAAGGCAACATTTTCTATTGTATATGCCAACTTGAATGATGTCATTTATAAATCGTATTTACATGTAGCCTAATGTCCTTTGTTATAAGTCATGACATCACAATACAATGTTGCTACATGCATGAGTGATGATATATGGTACATTAAACGCCCACTGGTGGACGGGCATTTTGTATAGTGCTCTGTAAGCGATCTTGTTAATTTTGCCATCATAATTTATTCAAATCTCAAAATGTTAATTATTAGTACATGGATAGAATCATAATAAAATGGATATATCTGTGCCCTCCCCATTTTATCTTTTATGAATTCTAGAAGTTTGCAGGGTTATAAAATTATAAACTTTCTGCTATTAGCTATTTCGCTATACGTAAATGCGAAAAATCATTCATAGAATTTTAATTATATGCAAAAATCATGTATAGAACTTTAAAAGCTCTATTTTGAAATTTTCACAAAATGTAGGCCAATATATTGTCGGTATGAAAAAGAAAAAGGTTTTCGAAAAAGCCCAACCGTTCAATGGGGATCGCCAGCCATGCTAGGCGGCGCTAGTGCTCCAACAGGTAAAGAAGACGTGGCGTCATAAAACGAACAATTATAACGTCGTTACATTATGACGTTGCCTTTGTGACGTCCAGAAATCGACATGCGCATGCGACATTTATTTCTTAGTACAGCCAAGGCGTACGTGCAGTTCGACCTGGCAAACCCCATTAGCACATAGCCCCGGTTCCCTGTACCAAGAACGGTATATAGCACATAATATATATAGGTGCTTTCAAAGGAAATGCTATTATCGAAAATCCTTTGAAAAATAATATACTTTTCATAGTTTGAAATTTGAATTTAGATATTATTGGCCCATGTGGTATTTTATTTAATGTATATGCCATAGACCTAATAAATAGGCCCTACCAGTGTTTAAATAATTTATTGCAAGATATGTCAACATAATGGGATTTAATTAAATCATCGAGAGTTGATGAACAAAATTTTTATTTTTCCAAAATCATGAAAATGTAGCTGCCATGCAAGTCTACGGTACGGTAACAGTAGGCCAACCGTAACTTCTGTATTTGCAGATTTAATTTTAAAACTTGTGTTGCACATCAAACTTCATGGTGAACAGTTTGGGATAGAGCCTAAGATAACTTTGAATATAGACCAATATACGGACGTTGTTCGAGTTTCCATATCTGCATCGGGAGATCGATGTGAAGAAAGTGACAATAAATCCCACGTAGCGGTATAGTAATTTATGAATGGTCCCTTATCTGAAGTCCATCTCGTACTCGCAATTTTCAATACACGTATATGTGTACGAAATAGTTCTTCCCGTAGTTCTTTTCATCCCCAATATACGATAAGTGCTTTCAACAATCGATTGGGATATCAGTTCTCCCAATGAGCTCAAATTTTATACAGCAAATCTACATTTATTCAGTCTTGCTGGACGTTTTCGGCGCCGCCATTTGCATCGAGTTGTTGGGATCGCGTGACTGGCCTGACCGGGGATTCCCCTGCAGTGCTCGCTGCCGTGTTGCTCGAAGAAGCCTGCCTTGAACTGCTTGAGATATTGGAAGTTTATGGCAATGTGAAGTCCAAAGCCTTTTAGGAGACGAACGACCGATACGATCGTGACAAATCTTTGTATTGGGAGTTTATAGCACTGTAATGAGAAGGTCCTTTTGGAGACGAACGACCGATATTTTCGTGACAAATCTCTGTATTGGGAGTTTATGGCACTGTAATGGCAATGCCTTTTTGGAGACGAACGATCGATACAATCGTAATAAATCTTTGTGTTGGGAGTTTATGGCACTGTAATGGCAATGCCTTTTTGGGGACGAACGGTCGATACAATCGTAACAAATCTTTGTATTGGGAGTTTATGGCACCGCCATGACATTGCCCTTTTGGAGACGAACGGCCGATACAATCGTGACAAAACTTTGTATTGGGTGTTTATGGCACCGCAATGACATTGTCTTTTTGGAGACGAATGGACGATACAATCGTGACAAAACTTTGTATTGGGAGTTTAATGAGAATGACAACATCTTTATGGAGAGGAACGGTCGATACAATCGAGACAAAACTTTTTCTTTGGAGCTTATGGCACCGTAATGAGAAGGGCTGTTTGGAGAGAAACGGCCAATACGATCGCGACAAAACTTTTACTGGGAGGAGAAGGAACCATCGTACAAAAAGGATTAGTTTCATGGGAAGGAATGGTTTGGTCGTGAGAACACTTTGATAGGAAAGGTTTAAACCAACAGGTATCTTCTGTGGAAAACAAACATCTAATTCGTCATTCAAAATCAACAGTCGTCTGTCTGACCATTTTCCCGTCCATCGCCGAATGGCCTAATTTGTATAACAGCATTAACGACAAATCAAAATCCTAGTATATATAAACATACATGTAGGCCAGATTGCTGAAAGAATGGAGCGGCCCATAGTTATCAATCATGCCAGGTATCAAATCTATATCGTTGATCAATATTCTTACATCCATAGTATCTTCATTAAAGTGGTTATTTAAAAAATGAAGTATCACAGTCTCGCTTTGATTGTGCCTATTCATACAACACCATGAGGATCTTCATCTTTGCCGGCCTATAGAGATTACACCCAAGGATATACTCTGTGATGACCAATCTTCTTTGACGTTGTCGCATTGTGCACAGCTGCTTTTATAATCAAGAGATGATTACTTGACATAGCGTATTGCACGACACTGAGCATACGTGCATATGAGCTGATTTATTCCATGAGAGAAAGAATAAATTGGTCGTGAGCAATGATGCATATTAAACGATTTCTTTTCAGGGATGAAGAATGAATTGACCGTTATTTCATACGCATCTACATGTGTGTGCTGAGTGACCGGCATACCAAATAAATATTTCAGCATTATGAAACCCGTTGTGCATTATGCAACAACGAGAGAAGGTTGGTCATCACATTGACAGCCCTTGAATGTGATACCTATGGGCCGTCATAGCATCGGCGTGTTTAACTGATCGTGAGTCGAATCCAGCTGAGGACCACTCTATTATTTCTCTCTAAAAAATAAAAGAAATACTTATTTCATTGCCATATTAGAGTTTCAAACATAATTCCGTTCTGATTGGGACAAAAGTCTATAACTATGGAGTTCAGACATACCGTCCATATAGCCTATTAAGGTATTCAATATTAATAGCATATTAACGCTAAATAGACTTTTTAATCAACTGATATCCTATCAGTGCTTCCAAATTGTATATATCGAAATAGGTCACCAGAAAAGATTTAATTTAAATTAGATTGTCCTAAATAATAAACACATTTGAGGGGACAAGGCGACTATGAAAATAATGTTTTTGGTGATCAAGGTATGAATCGATTTTGTGGTCGTAAAGTCAACAATTAACTGATCATCGAAGATAAGCAACGTTGAGCTTGGTCAATTCTCGGATGGGTGCCCGATTGCTCTACTGGCTGGGTTGATGAGCGTCCAGGATAATAGGAACTGTGGACACTCTCGTGTTCTGGCACATGTACACACCGTCTTGATATGACGGAAGAAATGTTGGAAACGACATTAATTCCTACTCACTCACTTACTAGTGGCTGGCTGACTACTCGGCATGAATTTTCCTTTTTGTACTGCGGTGGCCTTATGGTTAGAGCGTAAGCCGCGTAAGCGGTAAGTACTGGGTTCAATCACAGGCTGGGTCATACCAAAGATTTGTGAAATGGAACTTGTTGCTTCCTCGCTTTCGCTCAGCATTAAGAGGATAGAACAAGGACTCGTTCGCTCGGTGTCAGTATAATGTGACTAAGTGGGACGTCCTGTCAGCCTACGGCATGATATTTCAGTCGGACAGCACAATCAAATGACAGCATTAACTCTGCTCTGTTGCAAGCAGGTACATTTCCACTGGAACAAGGGTCAGCAATGCAGTGTGCGGTCACGGATGTGTGTGCGGTTCATCATTCAGCAATTTCAGAGGGCATCGATTATAAGCGACACAAACACAAACTTTTATTACAACTCGAACCCGAACACATCATGACGACTCCCTATGTAATTAATCTCCGGTACATGAAACATCGACGTGGAGGATTATATGGAAAGAATTAAAAGGCTATAATTTCAAACTGTTGATTTTTTACACGCCCCAAAGTAGAAAATGGACTTTAGCATGCTTGCCAAATACGTACATTCTTTGGAAAATATAATTAAATAAATCTTCATAAAATTGGGGCTTACGCCATCTGATTCTGACGCTGGTGGTCAAAATAATCTCGCGTTCTCCAAACTGGAAATTTGAGGATGTATATTTAGGAGTATGACTCCAAACGTACGACTTCCCCACTGAACACAGTTACATGTATTTGTATGTTACATCATGTGTATATAACACTGTTCGAGTTGACCTTTTGGTGCGCGTGTAAGTGGACTGCCTCGGGAAAGGAATATAATTAGTCGGCGTCCTGTTTCTAGATATGATGTGATATGCATCCGTTTTTATGAATGCGGTCAGGTCACTCGTGATGGGCTTCCGTTCTCGCGAGATCCATTTATTATGCTAAACCTTTTGTGCAGGGCTAAAATTTCGGGGGACAGGATCATTCAACCCATTGATTTGCCTCTGTGAAGTCAAGTTATCAAATCACTCCACGGAATAGAACTATATATTTGCTCTCTGCTTCATCACTGGATACTAATTCAAGGGTAAGATGACATGTAGCAGTTACAACTAAATCCAGGTTAGTTTACTTTCTCATAAAAATCCACGAAGCTATAATGAAACTTGGGATATTAATGACTCATACTTTGAATGATTCGTATTCAAGGTAGCAAGGTAGTGTTCACCTATGACCGCCGATGAATGCATGCCTATAAATCGTTCATTTTGATGTACCTGTAAGGTTCTATATGATTTAATCCATTCGGGCCTTGTCGGGGGGAGGGGGGGGGGGGGGCATAATGCCTCTCTAGCAAACTTTCTACTCCATCTCCGAAACGACAAAAATGAGGAGAAACCCAGTGTAGCATATCATATTAGAGTCCTTTTGAGCCTATTTGCATGACCCCGAACAGTGGATCATGGGTAAATTTGCCCACGTGGGGAACCACAAAGGTGATATTTCTTCAAAATTCTTCTGCATGGAAAAGTGAGCTAAACTATTCTATTTCATATCAGATGATTATTAATTTATCAGGCCGTTATTATGAAGAAATCACAAAAGTAAAAAATTGGAAAATCGACCTCAAAATGGAAGAAAAATGCCATTTTTGATAATGGCGTCACTTTGGCGCCATCATGGCGAAAATGTTGGATATTTTTTACATTTTCTGTTACATTTTGACCCAAGGGTAGAGTGTGGTAAGTTTCAGTCCCCTAGCTTAACCCTATCTGGCCTGGGCGATTTGGGGTGTGTCGCAGCCTGGGGGGGGGGGCGGGAAGTGCCCTCCTATATATTTTCTCTACCACTAAGGCTAGAGCGCTGAAACTTACCACACAGAATCTTGGGTTCAAGCTCTACCGGAAAATGTAAAAAAAACAAAGATGGCCGCCATGATGACGTCACAGTGAGGTCATCTTCTCGGAAGCCATTCTTCGGCCTTTTTGGGGTCGATTTTTCGAAATTTTCATTTTTCAGATTTTCCTCTCGTAAAAAATCTTATAAAATAGAGAATAATTAGTTTTGCATAAATAATATACTTTCAAGGCCTTTTAGGCAAGGAAAATGTGAAGAAATGGACCGAAAAGATGAAAAACACGACTTTCGCGGATACCACATGGCCGCCATTTTGAATTTGCCCATGATCCTCTACCCGGGGGTATATGAAAATAGACTCAAAATGATCCCAATAAGATAAGCTTAAAAGTCACCAAGTTTCAGCCTCCTCTGTTTTGTCGTTTCGGAGCAGCAGAGAAAAGTTCACTAAGGGGGGCACTTTCCGCTCCCCCCCCCCGGCCCGGTAGGGTTAAGGAGCAAAACAAATCATTTATGGGGGGAGGGGCGAAGTGTCTCCTCAGGCTGCGATAGACTCCAAATCGCCAGATAATTTAAAGGTCTGCTATAGTGTGTCATTACTTCCAATGTAAAGCATTGGGACTACATTAAGCAAAAGTGACTAAAAAAAGTTTATATATTGGAACGTATTAACACTACCTGATCTGGGCGGCACCCTCCGCGATTGTTTTTTTGCTCCTATCTCCAGAACGATAAACAATTGAGAGCTGAAACTCCGTGACTTTTTAGATTATTATAGTGGGGTCATTTTGAGCCTATTTACATGACCCCTCGAGCAGAGGATCATGGGTAAATTAAAAATGGCGGCCATGTGGGGTACCAGAAAAGTGATGTTTTTGTCATATTTCTTAAAAAAGTTTGTTTTGCTTTTCTGTATGGAAAAGTGGGTGAACCCTTTTTTATTTCATATCAGATTATTGTTTAATAATTTTTCACGCAATTTTTGTGAAGAAAAAGCTAAAACAAAAAATTCGAATATTCTGACCGAAAAAAATCGTCCAAAATGCTCTTTTTAAAACTGACGTCACGGTGGCGTCATCATGGGGTCCATCTTGGATTTTTTTTTTTTACATTTTCTTGTACCCAAAGATATAGTCAGTCCGTTTCAGTCCTCAAGCCTTAGCGATAGCGATAATATACAGGGGCGCTTTCCGCCCCCTCAAGCTGCGGATGAGGTTAAACAGTGACGTCAATGCGACAAAATACGATAAAAACGGACCCTCACTGTTATTCTGTATCTTCTGTGCGGTTTCCATGCACCTTTTTTGACGGAAGATTGTGCTTAGATCAATATGACTAAAACCAGATCTACAATAAAACAAAAAAAACGAAAAATCTTCCCCGTCTTTAATACCCAGCATAAAAGGCGAAGGGTGTGTTTTTAGATCTACTTTAAATCATACTGTTGCTTGGATCAACCCAGTGGTATGCACAGGTTCCCGGTGACATTCCAAAGAACACGTGACTCCATTTCCTTGTAATTCCCTGGTTCATTCCGCTGACGCTTGCCAATGGAAAGAAGTTGAGGCCTTCAAAAGAGAAAATTTCGTATAACTGTTTTAATACACCTGTTTAACCAAACATCATTTTCTTCAATTGAGAGCAAACGAATGGGTTTCGTTTAGTGAAAACATCCATTTGTTATGAGTTATATACAAGGTTTTATGCTTTGCTGCACCTGTACCTTACATTCTGCGTTAACAAATCAATTAAGGGAGCGATTTGGTGTAACACTCACAAAATATAATCGAAAAAGTACCCGCTGAATGTTGCATTGTCAGTCTATTGTCCACGCCATGACCGGTATTACCTTTGAAGAGAAGTCTCAGACCAAAGCCTTGCTTAAATTGATGTCATAATTCAGAGTAATTGAGATGAATGTACAGTCAACTATGGGATTAGATGGATAGGATAATCAGGATTTATGTTCACTGTTTCCAAAATATGTTTACTATAACAATCAACAGCCAAGTGTTGTATTTCAGATACTTAAGTTGTCAGGCCCCTTTTCAACAAAAATGGATGGCGAAGACCCTTCTTGCTGCATATTCAGTAATTAAAAATAACCTTTTATCGGGTGCTTATTTTGAAAATGAGCAATACGATAACTTTCTAACAGATCAGACGTAAAGCTCTGAAAACTAATTAGATAAATCGGTATTTACATACTATAGGACTTTCAGTTCATAGTTAATCAGATCATGAATGTTATGCCTAAACCTATTTTGAAGAACAACATGTGGTCTGATAATACCATATGCAATATATTTGTTGACCAGTATCATATACCAATGCAAATATGATATGTCTTTAGGCCTATACGAACAGTGTAAGCTAACGATTATAATCACAGAAGCAGAGCTCCTTGGGGCGGTCAGGAGAAGACAAACAAAAACTGTTGAAATACAGTCTAAAAATGTTATAAAGTTTGTGTTCCAGTGGACACTGTGTTAGATTTGTAAATTAAATTGGAAAGTATTTCTTAACATTATTTCCATGCATATCAGCATGATTGCCGCATTCAAGAGACATTTACGTCAGTCTGAAATGGAGGATATTCCAAAGTTGTGCAGGGTACAAATTGTAGTTATCGTTTGCTCTGGACAGAACAAGTTTTACCCTATCTCCGGAACGACAAAACTTGAGATCGCACACTCCGGGACTTAATTTATCATACTGAGGTCATTTTGAGCCTACTTGCATAACTATCCGTTCAGAGGATCATGGATAAATTCAAAATGGGTCCTTGTGGGGTATCACAAAAGTCACGTTTTTGTTATTTTAATCAAAATCCCTGTTTCTTTGCGAGGAAAAGTGGGCAAAAGATATTTTATTTCACATCGGATCCCATTAATTATCAATGCATCATGCAGTTTTTGCTATTAAAACATATAGATAAAAATACCGATAAATCGGACCCAAAAAATCATCAAAAATGCCTTTTTGAAAATGACGTCACTGAGAAGTTATAATGGCGACTATCTTGGATTTTTTTTACATTTTATAGTAGAGCGTGATCCAAAAGTATAGCGACGTAAGTTTCATCTCCCTAGCTCAAGGGATAAGAAAAACATATTTGAGAATTTCTGGGGGGGGGGGGGGGGGGCTGGACAGGTCCCAAATCGCACAGGCCAGATATGGGTTTTACTATTTTATTTGACCCACATCTGATGTTTGGCAGACAATTTCGGCGGGCTCTTATATTGTACTATTGTGAATTTCTCTTGAATGTGACAATTATATTGATAAACGAATACAACTTTTAAAATGTAGTTCCAATATTGTGTATATTGTACTCGGGACTTATATAGTATAGTATATATTAGTTTCGTCTGATTTTCTCATTGTATGTCTGATTTTTCTTCTTCTTTATTTATGTTTCCTGGCAGTGCCTAGAAGATTTATTTCTCTAATTTTGCTGGTTAGTTTACACTTCGTATACTGAGGTAAATTATTTGCATCATGCACAGTATTATTTTCGCATTTGATATTTATCATCAACATGATGCAAATCTACTTAAAGGAGCGCTAGTCGTTTTTGATTAAAAAAGGAAGAAAAAAGCAGGGTTAATGATGTTAATCAAATTTATTTAGAGTCACAGAAATAATATATGTATGTTCGTGCTACGATAATAATAGATACATCAGACACGTAAATAGGAAAATAAACCAAATGTATGCGTCGGGATCAGGAAATTTTAAGGGGATTACCCTCAGTTTATATCGCTGTACGTCAGCGAAACAACCAATACATGTTACATGTATAACATGTGTCATAAACAGGGAATTTTGTTGACACGATAATTATCTCACTGTGGTTCTATGTAAGTGACGGGTTGTTGTGCAAAGCAGGCCTTCTCAGTTACTGGTTAATTCCATGGAGTGTTCACAACACACACCATTCAGCGTCTGCCTATATACTATTACAGACTACTCTAGAAATACTCTGGTAATATTATCTGCGGGGTCAGGTCAGATTAGGATGACTCTTCGTTAGGCTGCCATTTTCTGTGGGAAAAACCAAGTTTCAGTCTTGAACCCAAAATGGGTAAACAAGGCTTTTGTTAAACATCTGAAATAGACGAACAGGATATCATACTCAATCTGTCTGTACATTTCTAACACAATATATACAAACCACGTGATCTCCCATGCCTACACTGGAATGCTGAACTAGTCGTCTTAAAGGTCAACCCAAACGCTCTGAGGTCAAAAATATAAAAAAAATAGTCCTTTCGATTCTGAAAATAATGATATTTTTTTCATAATTTTGTGCAGTCTGGTTGGCGAGATATTGCCGTTTGAAAGGTGAAAATCGCTCTCCTGTCAATTCCAGCTGTGACGTCACGGAGGGAAGCCGTCTTGTATTCTCTATGTTAAAGCCGTATACCACAGTCGTATGTAGCTGCTGATTTCTGGAGATTTTCGGAGTATCGGGGCATCATTTTGTAAATATGCCGCGACGTTGTGTAGTGGGAGGTTGCAGTTTTACTACAGATGACGGTGTTAGTATTCATTTGTGGCCCAAAGACGAGAAAATCGCTGCAAATTGGACGAAATTTGTACGCAACACGAGAGTGTGGAAAGAGGGCCCGAGCCAGTACTCGTATAATTTGCTCGGCACATTTTGACAGAAAGACATCATTCGAGGACATCTACGGCGTAGCAGTTGAATTCGGGTACAAACCAAAACTAAAGAGAACAGCTATTCGAACTATCAAACGTAAGAACAATCAGAATGTGACGGCAAAGAAATCGGACAAGGAGAATCTATCACGGACATCGGCTGAACGAACCTGGCCTGCAAGCGAGGCCTCGGGCAGGGGGACGGCTGTACATGCCCTGCTCGCTCTCGCGTGGCATTTGTTGCGTGAGCACCTACAGGTTAGACTGGATGAGTCTCTATTTCATATATACACGTTTAACCATTTGTTCCAATGTGTCTTAATGTCTGTATTTGTATGTTCAATTTTATTCATTCTATGTATGCGTTTTTAGCCAAATGTTGGCACAAACTTCACGCAAATAAATTATCTAAATTATATACTATTTAATAATAATAATAAATGATCTTTCATAAATATATATACGTTTGATAAGTAAATAAATAAAAAAAACACCAATTGGAGTGAATGGCTGTAGATACAGAAGTGATAATTATACTTTCACAATCCCTTGACATTTGAGATTGTGGGAATATCATTCGATTTCAATTTAATTGAGGTAATTTGTCGAAAATTGAGCAAATGTGAATGCCGATCCACTCACCACGGCTTACTTTTTCGCCATGAATGTCCAAAGTTTTTTTATCAAACTATATAATTCTGAAATTGGTATTTCATGGGGATTATGGGAAAACAAATAAAATTCAAGTCGGACGTATATCAGTAGAGTTATCAACAGTTTACTGTCCATACTGCCGAATCCCGGAGTTTATCCCTTCGAAAAGGCTGCCTCGGTCAGTAACAACAATAACAACACAGATGTGCTCGTTCGTTACATCACAGAATCGTTCTATATTCAATACAGTTTGAAATATATGGACATTTGGTCTTATAGATGACGATAATAAGGTTTCCAGTCAAGTTGCATACCAATCTGTATTCAACAAACGACCTCTCCGAATCCTGTCGTCGAGTTCCACGTTGTCAGAGTGGTTGTCACTGTCAGAATCGGAGCCGTACGGCTCAAATTGATAGAGCTGAATTCCGCCGTTGGTCTGCAAACAACTGTTAATTTGCCCGTCATCATCCTCCTCTATGTCTATTTCATCTTCTTGGCGAAAAATATTTCCATCTAAGCAGCTGATATCGCTCGAATCGACATCTGAACCGGAGCTCTGACCGCACTCGCTTTCCATGTTATCCGCTGTTTTTTCTCAGGCAACTTCCCTGCGTGACGTCATCAACCCAGCTGTGAAAGTGTGGAAAAGCCCACTTTGCTCGCATATTACGTGTGTTTCTGATCAGATTAGAATTTTTTCAATATTTTTTTCATACAAAGTGAAGTATGAACTATGATTTTTAAGGATTTTTAATTGACCTTTAAGTGTTTATTCTATGTGGGCTTCTGCTGGCTGTCCAAGAACAATTGCGTTCGTGGATATCTACGTCTAGAAACTTGCATGTCAAACCTAGTGGGATAACTTTCCTATTACCGGTACACGACTTTCAAACGATCGCCACCTGCAGACGCCATTAACCGCAGATGCCATCTGTGGCATAATGCCGGTGATAGGCCCAAGATATACGTACAATGGATGAATGCGTATCTGGGCACTCCATCGCTTTGGTCGTGCCAACATGCGGTGCAACCCGGTTTCCTCAATCTGCTCTACACATGATCTCTCATGCAGACACTGCGTAATCTCCATGTTTTAATCAAACAATATCTATTCTCTTCATACTTATCAACACAACAATATACCCAATCCCCCCCCCCCCCCACCGTTTCCAAGTAGAGCATAAAACTGAGGTTTAGGCCTACCATATCGGCCTACCATATC
>JAVTVY010034443.1:0-14412 GCA_036873755.1 Hanleya hanleyi
CGCTTCGCATCCTGCCTTCGTGTTTGAACTTCGCGCTTCGCATCCTGCCTTCGTGTTTGAACTTCGCGCTTCGCATCCTGCCTTCGCGCTTCGCATCCTGCCTTCGTGTTTGGACTTCGCGCTTCGCATCCTGCCTTCGCGCTTCGCATCCTGCCTTCGTGTTTGGACTTCGCGCTTCGCATCCTGCCTTCGCGCTTCGCATCCTGCCTTCGTGTTTGAACTTCGCACTTCGCATCCTGCCTTCGCGCTTCGCATCCTGGCTTCGTGTTTGGACTTCGCGCTTCGCATCCTGCCTTCGCGCTTCGCATCCTGCCTTCGTGTTTGGACTTCGCGCTTCGCATCCTGCCTTCGTGTTACCACCATAAATTTTCCAGTATTCTTAATGCTGAGAGATTTTGTTACCGAGAACTGATTGATTTAGTCAAATTTATTATCAAGGCTGGAAATTTAAAAAATTTGATCCTTTATTTTTTTTCCTGTTTAGCTTTAATTTTGCGTCCAACTTCATTTGTCGTCCTCCATATTTTGTAATCATATTCTGGTCCTGTGATACAATTATATATACCAGTATTTAATATGTTAAGTTTCTGTGATACAGTATGATATGTAATACTATTATGCTTGGTTCTGTGAAACATTTATTGTATGTTTTCCAATCTTATGTAAAATTTCCGACCATATTATTATTGTATAGCAGATGTCGTGATTGATATGAAGAATTTCCGACGATATATCCGACGTTAAAATATTGACGGATGACGCTGTCTTCAATAAAATCGAGCATAAATGAACTATACTTTGAATCAAGAAAATCAGCGATTTTGACTGTATCGAGTGACGAAATGGTTCCGGTAAGTTCCTCTTCCGTCTCCACACGACTTTCCTCATCATATCTGTTTGTAGCTAAATCATGTTCAAGCAATCTTATTAAAGTACCTTCAGACAAAGCCACAAATGAAGTAAAAATGACGTCATCAAACCGGAAATAAGAGTAAATTATTAAACCGGAAATATTGTCAACAGAGGAGAATTTGAAAAGATTTAAAACAACTCCATGCTTTCGGATTACAATAGTCCTTGTGGCCGTTCATTGGAAAATGAAATTCCTTAGTTCGATAGGTCGGCACAAAGGACTACCTGGGATTATACAAACTGCCGATGGGATTGTATAATTTTGCCGACTTTTTCCCCCCGAAATTATTCTCTGTGATATTGACATTGAATGCATTATTTTTGGCGTTGTTGTTGCAGTATACCACCCATGACTCACCACTGCTCTATACGTACAGAAAAAAACTAGCATTCTCTGGTACCCGGTTCCATTTGTTTATGAATAAGCAAATCACCAATAATCAACACATAACTCCATATTTGGTAATACTGCTGCATGGGACCGTACGCTCTCTTTATTCTGACAAACACCGGTAGAAGATTACCATTCATTCCAACAATGTTATGATACACCGAGGAGGTCATATAAACGACATCAAACACCACCACACGGATAGAACTCGTTAAACGAATTGTCTTCAGATAAAACTAGAAAATATCCTATACAGAAAAATGCCTGCTGCCGGCCAGGAACCCCCCCCCCGACCACAATCAGTCATAATAGGGAGGAAACCTGCCCCCAACCCATTGCAGCCCGGCATTACTCAATGGGGGTAGAGCGGTTACTAATTTAAGCAATAACATGTACTACAAACACATACTCAATTAGGCAACAAAGTATATAACGATACTTTAAGACATAATCAAATAAGAAACACTATCCAAAATTTTAATACAGAAAACCTAAGCCAACATGTGTCATCAATTTATAACCATTAAGTATAATTGCCATTAACTTATCATATGCAAATATTAATTTTGTTAAAAAATTTACCAGCACGGTCCCAGTCAGTCGTGCTGAATGGAAACTTCATTACAACTCCTTAGTTTAATACATATCCCAGGGCGGAAAACACCGCCCTGTGGTCAAGCCCAATTGTTAAACAAAACAATTGATTACATAAACACATTATACACCAACCAGAGAAAGTAATTTCTCTCTAATTCATGTTTCAACCGAGAGAAATAACATTTCTCTGGTACCCGGTTCCATTTGTTTATGAATAAACAAATCATCAATAATCAACACATAACTCCATATTTGGTAATACTGCTGGGACCGTACGCTGAAAACCAAAGAACGGGACGATGTTCTGAGGATAAAAACTTATTTGTGAATGAACATATTTACATATAGAATTCCCGGCGTTGTGCGGGTGGAACAACAACTGCACCCACACAACGTCTAAACGCTTCTTTATAAATCTCACTCTGCCTTCACTACTCACTAAACATGATATTTTGAATGTATTTGGTTTATTCCAATATATTCTTAACAGCAATTTTACTCCCACCATTCTGAGATATGGACATACGTACCCATCATAATTCTCGAAATTGAACTCATTTAATGATTAAATGATAGAGTAACTATATATAGATCTGTTTTAACCATGTCTTTCTACTATCGATATAAATTTAAATTTAATTTCATCGATTCTCCATTCTTTTATAACACTGGTCTTCAATAAAAAACACTGTGTAATAGCACAATATATACCCTTAAATATATCCAGAAAACAATGTCGTCGAGAACATAAAGGAGACAAATATACTCATAACAGGGCCGTAGCCAGGATTTACTGAGGGGTGGTTCGCCTTCGCTCCAAAAGGGCACATCAGGGGGTTCGCTGTATGGGAAAAAGGGCAAATAGGGGGTTCGCTTCAGTTTGAAAAGGGCATTTATATGAGAAAACTATATAATATTTCCGAAAGGGGGGTTTTCCCGAACCCAAAATACCCCCCTGGCTACGGGCCTGCATAACAGATTATCCATTTTCAGGTAAATACTTTTACATTAAAACATAAACATTTATAGACAATTTATTCTCAGCATCTAATTTCAGTTTTCGCCCAAATTTTCCACACAGAGATTAATTCTGATCATTAAGACAAACCTTTCGCCCAGCGGCATACATCACACCCTGCAGCTGATACTTCCATTTTTATACGCCCGCCAAAAAGGCGGACGTATTATGTGATGGCGGTTTCCGTCCGTCTGTCCGTGTGTCCGTCCGTCCCCCGTGTCCGGTCTATATCTGGAACACTTTTCTATTTACAGTTCCAATTTTTGGTGAGTGGATACCCTACGGGGAGCCGATGTGTCGCGTACAAAAATGAAGGTCGAGGTCAGAGGTCAAAGGTCACTGGCCTGAAAAACAGGAAATCACTGAAGTGTTCGTGTCCGGTCTATATCTGTGAACGTTTTCTATCCACAGTTGCAATCTTTTGTGAGTGGATACGCTAGGTGGAGACGATGTGTCGCGTACCAAAATTGAGGTCAAGGTCAGAGGTCAAAGGTCACTGTTGCCTAAAATCAGGAAATCATTGATCATTGACAGTTTTCTATCTACAGTTCTAATTTTTGGCGAGTGGATGCCCTAGGGGGGAACGATGTGTTGCATACAAAATGTAGGTCGAGGTCAGAGGTCAAAGGTCAGTGTCACAGAAAAATCAGGAAATCATTAAAAATTTCTAATTTTTTGTGAGTGGATTCAATTGGGGGAAACGAGGTGTCGCATACCAAAATATAGGTCAAGGTCGAAGGTCAAAGGTCACTGACCCCAAAATCAGGAAATTATTAAAAATAACTGTTTTTTTTTGTGTCAGTAGATGCATGAGGGGGACACGATGTGTCACATACCAAAATGTAGGTCAAGGCCGAAGGTCAAGGTCACTGTGACCCCCAAAATCATGAAATTGTTAAAAATCAATTTGTGTCCATTGATACACATCCTCGCGAGCCAGTGTATCGATCGATCTGTTAGGATCGATACACTGGCATGGTTAGTTACCCATATGAGTTCTGGATATAAATGGATCAAGAGGTTTCCTCTAAATCAACCCAATCAGTGAACGCGCTAAGCCAGTTGATTAGGCCAATCCGCTGCTAGGTATGAGATATGACAGGATTGAATTTCATTGCGGACTCAGCTGCTTTGATGTCAAGTTGAAACCAACATCGGAAGTCAAAGCAAAAACCGCAAGCTTGGGATACCGACATGCTTATTCAAAACAAGCGCGGTGGATGAAATGTACGAGATTGTATAATGGAGGCGTCGACTCAAGAACTCATTCGAAAGACCAAAAATGTCAAGGTAAACCCTCTCCAAGGATTTAGGATTGACCTGGACTTGTGAAGATGATTGAGATATTGAGGGAAGACAATGTGTCGTGTACCAAAATGTAGGTCAAGATTAAAGGTCAAGGTCACTGTGACCCAAAAATTTGAAATCATTAAAAATAACCTTTTTTGTGCCAGTAGATACATTAGAGGGACATGATGTGTTACATACCAAAATGTGGGTCAAAGATCAAGGTCACTGTGACCCCAAACTCAAAGAAATCATTAAAAGTCACATTTTCATATACCTGTCGAAGACGAGATCATGTAATGCGATGTTGCATTCTGCCCATTCACCCATTAACATGCGATATCTCTAGTTTCAAGGTATGGATTGATACCAAACTTTGGGTATAGCTTACTCGCATTGCAAAGAGAGATCAATTTGTCAAAAGTAAAGTTTAGCTGCCTATATGTGTTAGGTTGGAATATTCAGACTTGTCTCCCCTACATGTATATGGCATTTGTCCGGTGGAGTTGTCTCTCATGGTTGATACATGTAAGAAATGGCTACATTTAGTTAAATTGTTGTGTTACTTAAATTGTTGTGAAATAAAAACCATACATTTACTAATTTAATGGGGAGAGGGGTCCTTTATGAACTTTATACCTGTTTATTAACTCAAGAACAAAGGTTTACTTCATCACTTTCTTCACATCCTTCTACCTTCATGGAAAATTTTCTCGCCTGAAAATGTGAGAAACATGATGTGTTACATACCAAAATGTGGGTCAAAGATCAAGGTCACTGTGACCCCAAACTCAAAGAAATCATTAAAAGTCACATTTTCATATACCCGTCGAAGACGAGATCATGTAATGCGATGTTGCATTCTGTCCATTCACCCATTAACATGCGATATCTCTAGTTTCAAGGTATGGATTGATACCAAACTTTGGGTATAGCTTACTCGCATTGCAAAGAGAGATCAATTTGTCAAAAATCAAGTTTAGCTGCTTATATGTGTTAGGTTGGAATATTCAGACTTGTCTCCCCTACATGTATATGGCATTTGTCCTGTGGAGTTGTCTCTCATGGTTGATACATGTAAGAAATGGCTACATTTAGTTAAATTGTTGTGTTACTTAAATTGTTGTGAAATAAAAACCATACATTTACTAATTTAATGGGGAGAGGGGTCCTTTATGAACTTTATACCTGTTTATTAACTCAAGAACGAAGGTTTACTTCATCACTTTCTTCACATCCTTGTACCTTCATGGAAAATTTTCTCGCCTGAAAGGAATCCATTTGAAAGAAAACTACTATTTTCTTGTGTTTGACTATTGTCGATTTCAGTGTGGGATATGTGAGCTCTCGACTCTTGTTTCAAGGTCACCAAGAGTTCAGCCCATTTTAGTTTATCATTCAATATAAGATGTGATGTATGTAACATTCTAAGAAGCATAAAATCGTAGACCTTTCTCTGGATTGCTAGCTACCAATTCGGATCAAGGCCATTAACAATCTAGAAATTCAGACCAGTGTAATTCCAGATATACGGGCGTATATTGAAGCCCCTTGTGCTCTTGTTTATATATATCATGTCTCGATTCCATTACACATATCTGGATATCTGCATCGTAGTCGACTATATAAATATGTTTAAAATGCTTTTCAAACCTTCACCGACACAACATATGCGTCCTCAGCTGATTCAGAAACGTCATTCATCGCGAGGCTTTATCAGGATTGCCGTTGTTAGGGGCTCTGTACGACTTAGTAAAAGAGGCAACAAGAACACCTTTTCTTCTACAAACTATCCCAAATCTCGCTTGAAAATCTCTGCAAATATAAATATGCAAAAGACAACCACAATTTTGTAATACTTCATCAATATTCGCACTTTAAATTATTGCCAATCCACGATGTTCTCATCACCGAAACCGATACCAACTCACATCCGAAAACGACACCAACTCACATCCCAACACTCCTGCGCAAATCATGCACTTAACACATTAATTTAATGTTAAAACGATCATGTTAGCATCTCCTCTTACCCATCAACTATCCTACTGCTTCCGCTTTCTTTAACCAACTAAACAAGAGAATGTATAAATATATATTGCATATGTTAACTCCAATGAGTTATTCCACAAAATATTAGTCAAGTTAAAGCGTGGTGCAGAATGTACACTATTTACGCTCAAAGTTACCAAGACCGAATCCGTCTTTGTCACTTTTTCACCCTTCCATCACCACCCCACTCTCTCTCTCTCTCTTCTCCTCTGCCATGTTCTCTCTCACCTCTGCCAACTGGAGCACTAAACATGTCTTCACATTTCCGGAATTCATTCGACTCTGCCGTCAACATTTTACCAGTATTCATTCAGCTTCGCATCCATACGACCACCCAAAACCATTTTGTTCTCCAATCGTATTAATATCCAGTATTCTCCGTCTCTGTAACCAACATTTAACCAGTATTTCTGCAGCTCTGCAGCCATATTAGTATTCATATACATTATCTCTCAAATCATATTAATATCCAGTATTCTCGGTCTCTGCAGCCAACATTTAACCAGTATTCATCTGGCTCTGCAGCCATATTAGTATTCATATAAATTATCTCTCAGATCATATTAATATCCAGTATTCTTCGGCTCTGCAGCCAACATTTAACCAGTATTCGTCCGGCTCTGCAGCCATATTAGTATTCATATACATTATCTCTCAGATCATATTAATATCCAGTATTCTTCGGCTCTGCAGCCAACATTTAACCAGTACTCGTCCGGCTCTGCAGCCATATTAGTATTCATATACATTATCTCTCAGATCATATTAATATCCAGTATTCTTCGGCTCTGCAGCCAACATTTAATCAGTATTCGTCCGGCTCTGCAGCCATATTAGTATTCATATACATTATCTCTCAGATCATATTAATATCCAGTATTCTTCGGCTCTGCAGCCAACATTTAACCACTATTCTTCTGGCTCTGCAGCCATATTAGTATTCATATACATTATCTCTCAGATAATATTAATATCCAGTATTCTCCGGCTCTGCAGCCAACCCAATTAGTAACCAGTAATAACCGTAACCAGTATTATACGGTATAATATTAGTAGCCACCCCATTACCATCATAACTTCAAAACTGCCACTTGCTATCTGTTTGAGTAAAAGAATAACGATAAAAAAGGAAATTCCGAAGCCAACCAGACAAACGCGAAACGAAAATGAAAATGATTCCATTTCTGGAGCGGACCAGACCGATGCAAAAACAAAAGTCAAAATGACAATACACTAGTAAATTCTGGAGCCGATCAGACGCCAACTTCATTACGTCACCAAGACCCCACTCACTGTCACCCGGACAATCTCCCAGCCATCTTGACTGACAAGAGACGACGCTATCATATGCTACCAAGGCTTCCACAAAAGCCACCAAGGCTGAACACAAGAAGAAAAACTTCCCCACTGTTCTCTCTAGTACTCTGTTCGCGAACATTAAAGGAATAGTAAACTCTGCGTAAACTCGTGCTCGACATGACAGAATTATGCCATCCGATTCCAAAAACACGGCTGGAAAAAATTAACAAAATTCTACAGCTGAGTAAACACCGATTTATCGTTCACACTTTAACAATTTATGATCTGCGACATGTTGGAATGACTGTGACGTTTGTGGGCCATACTATTTTTATGTAGATGGCGCTGCGACAAATATGCTTTTGTCATCCGGGCTCTATCCCATAAGGTAAAGCATTAAACAACAACAACGGCAACATTAGCAGCGTTTCTTCCACTGCTATTGGGTGATGTGGCCTGATATTCTTGCCTCAGAAAGAGAGCTTGTAAAATCATATGCAAAATGCCACATGTCAACCTGTATATCAATTCGACATTCATATATCACGATCCTCATAATCGTCTCGGAGCGTAAAGAAAGGTCCACCGATCTGTCAAAAGCCATCGACACAATAATTTACAATTGGTCTCCATGTTATTAGCTACTCTGGCTTGGGCCCAACCACGTCACAGGAATAATGTCAGGTGATATTTAAAGGTTTTCATTGGCTAACGGCTCTCGGGCTTGCTAAAATGGCGACCTCCACGGATTATTGATCTGTGCAATAATTCTGATGTTCAAAATGATCTCATTCAATCGGAATTACTAGAAAAGCTGATTTGTTTTGTTTTTCGAATACTGATATAGTTCTTTCGATATACGTATGCATCATCTTAGGGTTTTCTATTCCTTTAACTCTGCTATTAGATGAAAATTCACGTATGAAGTCACCATCGGATCAAGAGAGCTCCCGCAGTAGTAGGGAAAGGACGGAACGAGCCCTATTTTCCAGGGAGATAACTCTTGGTGCCCTTTTTTCCAGAAAAAGCCACATCGCCTTTTACCTCTGTGGCGCCAGGGGGCGCCACCAGCTCAAGGTCACGTGGAGGTCAAAAGTAGTTCCGGCAACCTTTGTATTCCTCCGCGGTCTGGTGGTAATGCCGTCACTTCCGCGGACAGAACCTAGTCCCATGTCAACCAAGTGACTTCCAATGTTAATGTATACGGGGAATGCCTAAAAAGAGTATGGGAATAGACGTTTTGTGCCCGGGGTGGATCCCTAGTGGACCGAATGGGTCGAGTGAGGTGTCAAAGTGAAGCGCTCCTCGAGGGCCATTCAGTCATGGGTGGGTGCATGTAAAATTAGGATTTTTTCCCGAAAATATAAAAAGCGGAACACGGACTTTAACCCTAAAATAGGGGAAAACCCCTATCAACTCTAGCCAAAAGGGCTAATATCGGTCTCCGGGCTTATCGGGACCTGTCTATCAAGTCAATGGGGTGGGTGCATGTAAAATTAGGATTTGTCCCCGAAAATATAAAAAGCGGAACACGGACTTTACCCCTAAACTAGGGGAAAACCCCGATCAACTCTAGCCAAAAGGGCTAATATCGGTCCCCGGGCTTATCGGGGCCTGCCTATCAAGTCAATGGGGTGGGTGCATGTAAAATTAGGATTTGTCCCCGAAAATATAAAAACCGGAACACGGACTTTACCCCTAAAATAGGGGAAAACCCCTATCAACTCTAACCAAAAGGGCTAATATCGATCCCCGGGCTTATCGGAGCCTGCCTATCAAGTCAATGGGGTGGGTGCATGTAAAATTAGGATTTTTTTCCGAAACTATAAAAAGCGGAACACGGATTTTACCCCTACAATAGGGGCCTGTATTATACAATATAAGGGAAAATGCCTGTATGGGTATGGGGATGGTCAATTTTTTTTGCGGGTGTTACTATGGGTTGTGGGGTCTCGTTTTTCTCGTCTCGCCGAGAGAAATACAATGGGAGGCGTCCCGGAGCGAATCGGTGAAATTTTTCGAAAAGTACCGGGTAGGGCTATATATAGGCCTATAGGCTGGCCATGGGGGGTATAGGTCCAACCTGGGAAATTTACACACGTTCATCGTGATATGGGTTGCTTGGATTTGTTTTTCACGTCTCGTCATTTAGAACACGATGAGAAGGGTCTCGGAGCGAAACGGTGAAATTTTTGGAAAAGTACCGGGTAGCCCATATAGTCCCATAGGCTGGCTATATGGGGGTATAGGTTCAACCTGGGAAATTCACACACGTTCATTGTGATATGGGTTGTTTGGTCTTGTTTTTTACGTCTCGTCATTTAGAACACGATGGGAAGGGTCCCGGAGCGAAACGGTGAAATTTTTGGAAAAAGTTCACGGAGGCCTGGGTAAGCCCATAGGCCTATACTGCATGGCTATTGGTGTATAGGTCCATACGGGATGAACGTTTTGGGGTCTAGGTGAGCCCCTAATGGTCCTATGGTGTCGTATGAGGTCTTATTTTGAAGCTCTCGTGGAGTTTGTAATGTATCGACTCATGGTTCGTCCGTGTGCAAGAGTCTGCGCATGCGTAGTCTGGCCGTAGTATAGAAAGCAGGCATGTTGGGGGGTATGTGAGGGTGTGTTTGGGGTAGAGATGGACCACTATGGGTCCAAATGGGTCGTGCAATGTGTCAAAGTGAAGCTTGTATGGGGTAGAGTCACACTGGCGTGTTTTTAAATGCAAGTCGCGTCAATCTGCGCATGCGCAGTTGGGTGTAGTAAGTAAAGTGACCATTTTGGGGGTGCGTGGAGGTGTGTTTGGGGTAGAGAGGGACCATCCTTGGTCCGATTGTGTCGTGGGAGGTGTTATCTTGTAGCTCTCGGGGTGTACGTCCCGATTTGAGGGATGTCCATATCATGTGACGTCATCGGTGACGTCATCAGTACGAGTAGTAGCGAAAGTTGGCATTTTGGGGCAGTGAAGGAAGGTATTTGGTGTAGAGATGGACCATCCATATCTGTCATGCATTATACCATATCTTTGTTGTGTTATACCACATCTGTCCTGCATTATACCATATATGTCCTGTATTATACCATACCTGTCCTATGTTATACAATATCTGTCCTGTATTATACCAAATCTGTCCTGTATGTACCAAATTTGTCCTCTATTATACCATATATGTCCTGTATTATACCAAATCTGCCCTGTATTATACAGTATCTGTCCTGTATTATACCAAATCTGTGCTGTATTATACCAAATCTGTGCTGTATTATACAATATCTGTCCTGTGTTATACCATATCTGTGCTGTATTATACAATATCTGTCCTGTATTATACAATATCTGTCCAGTATTCTGCAAATTATATATGTTCTGTATTATACCAAACCTGTCCTGTATTATACGGTACATGTGTCCTGTATTATACCATATCTGCTCTGTATTATACAATATTTCTCCTCTATTATACCATATCTGTGCTGCATTATACCATATCTGTCCTGTATTGTACCATATGTCCTGTATTATACCAAATCTGTGCTGTATTATACAATATTTGCCCTCTATTATACCATATCTGTGCTGTATTATACCATATCTGTCCTGAATTATACCATATCTGTGCTGTATTATGCAATATCTCTCCTGTGTTATACAATATCTGTCCTGTATTATACCAAATCTGTCCTGTTTTGTACCATATTTGTCCTGTATTATACCATATCTGTGCTGAATTATACCATATCTGTGCTGTATTATCCAATATCTGTCCTGTGTTATACAATATATGTTCTGTATTATACCAAATCTGTGCTGTATTATACAATATATGTTCTGTATTATACCAAATCTGTCCTGTATTATACAGTATATGTCCTGTATTATACCAAATCTGTGCTGTATTATACCATATCTGTCCTGTATTGTACCATATATGCCCTGTATTGTACCATATATGTCCTGTATTATACAACATATGTTCTGTATTATACAATCGGATGGCCGTTGTCGTGAATAACAACAAGTTCAGCAATGTTCATACAGTTTATTATCCCCAACGTTACATCATACTCAGGCTGGGGGAGCCGCCCTGGGCATGTTTAGTATGTTCACAGCAAAACAAATTGAAATATCAAATACCATGTTTTATTATTTAACGCACCGTCACATTAGGTACAAGTGTTTACTGAGCTCAATTCAACGATCAGCATGTAGACATATAGAGTATGTACGGCATGTTATGGTATTCATCAGTGCACGGGTGACGCATTCAGCCGAGGGGGCCGGTCAGCTTGGTAACGAAAAACGTAACATTGGTCACCCTCTCCACTGTCCACTTGGTGTTGGGGCGTTGTCGTTGTGCCCATTCCAAGGGATCCACGGTGTCCAGTTTCTCCAGCATCGTCTCTAGCGACACTCGGTTAATGATGGTAAACGGTTGGTCAAATACCTGGATGTTACTGCTCGGGTAAAAGTATCGGACTTGGACTGTCTCCTTATGCTGCAGCACATAACCAAACGCCAGATTCAATCTCAAGGCCGTAGTTTGATCTTTGAAGATGGCTTCCACGTAGCTACGTAGACGGGCGAGGTCGGTCAGTCGGAAATTGTAGATATCTTGAATAGGGCGATGACGGTTGAAACAGTGCCGTATCATGGACCAATGGCGCCGATAGATGTCACTCACTGGATGGGCGTCGTGTAAGGAGATCGCTAGGAACATTTATGGGCTCGTCCAGAAAATGTTCGATGTTGTCAGGCGTATGACTCGAAAACGTAACGGTGGGGTCCGGCTGGATATCCAGGCTCTTCTGAACTGTGGGTATAGGCGGGCTCTCCGTCATCGCATCACCAGTGGCGTTCGTCTCCCCGGGCTCATCTTCACTGGGTCTGACCTTCCGCGGCTCCTCTTCAGTGGAAAGTTGTCGCCCAAACCGTAGAGACGGGGTATGAATCAAACGTTGGTGTCGCAGCAACTGACTGCGTCGTTTGAAGAGTTGACCACAATCCTTACATTGTTCCGTTGCGCCCTCGTGGAATGAGCGTTCGTGGCGCAGTAAAGGATCCTTCCGATTAAATGACCATGCGCAGATTATACAAGTATACCGTGCATCGTTGTGGGTGGAGGCCTCGTGGCGGTGCAAGTCGTGCAGACGAGTAAACTGCTTCTGGCAAGTTGTGCAAGTGAACATCTTGATGGATGACAGAGTGTCTGATGAAACGGCCAGGCCGCTTCCCTTTTATAGCACGCTAGCTGGTGATCTATTTTTAGCACACTCAGTTCAACTATCCCCAAGTCGAGGGCCGAGCCGTGACATCTTCGATAACCTCCGTGTCTCTTCGGTCACCTCCGTACCGTCAACGATCAGCATGTAGACATATAGAGTATGTTCGGCATGTTATGGTATTCATCTGTGCATGAGTGACGCATTCAGCCGATGGGGGTGGTCGGTCAGCTTGGTAACGAAAAACGTGGCATTGGTCACCCTCTCGACGACCCATTGTGTGTTGGGGCGTTGTTGTTGGGCCCATTCCAAGGGATCCACGGTGTCCAGTTTCTCCAGCATCGCCTCTAGCGACGCCCGGTTAATGATGGTAAACGGTTGGTCAAATACCCGGATGTTACTGCTCGGGTAAAAATATCAGGCTTGGTCTGTGTCCTTATAACCAAACGCCAGATTCAACTTGAAGGTCGTAGTTTGATCGTTGAAGATGGCTTCCATGTAGCTGCGTAGACGGGCGAGGTCGGTCAGTCGGAAATTGTAGATTTCTTGAATAGGGCGATGACGGTAGAAACAGTGCCGGATCATGGGCCAATGGCGCCGATAGATGTCACTCACTGGATGGTCTTCGTGCAACAGATCGCTAGGAACATTTATGGGTTCGTCCACGAAGTGTACTTTGCCCTCCACGTCGTACAAAATCTGGCCCAAGGTCTTGTCGTCGGAATTTGGCTGTTGAATTAGGGCGACATCATCATCGGCCCTCGTGCGATGGGTGGGAGCTCCCCCTGTTTCGATATTGATGCCTACGGGCTCTTCTACCTGCAAACGTGGCTGCGGAACAGGGTGTCGTGTGCGTTGGTGTCGCAGCAACTGACTGGTCAGTTTCAAAAGCCGACCACATTCTTCGCATGGACGCTTGGGTACTTCATGGCGTGCACGTGTGTGGCGCTGTAAATGATCCGGGCGCTGAAACGACAGTGTACATATCATACAGCTATACCGGGCGGTTCCTTCGTGCTTGGTAGCCTCATGGCGGCGCAAGTCGTGCAGACGAGTGAATGATCTCGAGCACGTAGTACAAGTGAACATCTTGGTGGTTGATAGAGTGTCTGATGAAACGGCGAGGCCGCTTCCCTTTTATAGCACGCTAGCTGGTATCATGTTCGGGCACCTCCGTGTCTCTTCGGTGATCTCCGTAACATCTTCGGTGACCTCCGTCTCTTCGGGCATCTCCGTGACATCTTCGGTGACATCCGTGACTTCTTCGGGCACCTCCGTGTCTCTTCGGCCACCTCCGTGTCTTTTCGGGAAGTGACCGAAGAGACTCGGAAGTGAACGACATTGTGGGAAAAAACCCCCAGACAGGTCAGTACATGTGCTATCATGTTCACACTCCGTCACCGAAAAGACAGGGACTGAAGATGGCGGACCTCGCCCGGTGGTGGTGGTGGTGGTGGTGGGAGCTCCCGTGTGGCAGAGCTCTTGGATCGGAGCGCTTGGAGCTCAAAGCGTGTGGAGCTCAGAGCTCGGAAGTGACATTTGCATATGACCTCTGTGAGGTCACTTCCGCTTCCGTTCACGTGACCGGAACTGACCTTTGACCCGGCGCGCAATTTTATCCGGTATTGTTAGCGCG
>JAVTVY010034444.1:0-13857 GCA_036873755.1 Hanleya hanleyi
CGACAGGTTTATTGTTTCGAAGGAAAATTTAAGCCGTACGACGTTGGGCATTACAGGTTAATTTCTGGGTATTCTTACATTCATGTTGAGGCGTCTACTCCATCAGACGTCCAGGATGCTCACCCATTAACATCAGATGAGTTGTTTGGGCTGAACTGTCACCAAAGCTCTCGTATTTAATTCCGCTTAAGCCTGGGCTAGGGGCCGTGTGCTCTGCTGATGGGAAAAAGCCATCTTCAGTCACAGGAGTTGTTGTTTCACCAGTCCTCAAATAATTATTCGAATGTAATTTCACGGTAGATACTTCATGTAGGTAGCTATTGTCTGAGTCTTTGTGCAGCTGAAAAGACCCAAGTCTGGACACATTGTTGTCCCCAGACTTGGCTATTGTTTGCATTGTCTCGTGATCCTTACATGAAGTATGAACCAATGGGGTGGTCACATATCCGGACTGGTTCCAGTCGATCTTGGCTGTATCCAATTCAACAATGCGTCGGGTCAATTATATTACTCTAATCCCTCCTGCCACGGACCATCTGCGCTAACCTAGATAGAGATTTGCCCTGGGCCTTTTCTCGCACACCGATTTAAATTGTCGGTTTCTGTATAGGTTTCACCAGGACATTTCGTCTTGCGAGTTTCTGACAGGTGCTTCTGAAAAGGTTGAAGCTCCGTATGTTCGAGTACTTACCTAGCGATATGTAAACGGATACGTTAGAATGGTCACGACAGTAGTATACAGAGGGCATATAGACGTAAGTTGACCTGGCGTAAGAATCTGGCGTCGAGATCAAATGCATTATAGTACCGGAGAAAACCGGCAAAAGAGTGCGCCGTCTCAAAAAGGACGCCGTCTCATGTGGAGGTCATGTGGAGGTCACGTGATGGTCAAGTGCATGGGGCATGTATTCCTCCGCAGTGATGTGGTCTGGCGGTGATGCGGTCTGCCTTCGCGGACAGAAAGTAGTTTCCCATACTCCAAAAACGCTGCATGGACCGATTGGGTTGAGTGACGTGTCAAAGCGAAGTGCTCCTCCAGGACCATATGGAATGCATGTACAGACTTGTATCTGGGTTTTTTTCATCATGCGGCGGTCACGTGATTAGGAGTGCATGTACGGACTTGTATGCCGTCCATTCATTTGAGTCGGGTACTTGGGGTCCCTACGGAAGGATTTTGCAAGTCATGGGTGGGTGTATGTAAAATGAGGATTTGTCTCGAAAATATAAAAAGCGGAACACGGACTTTACCCCTACAATAGAGGAAACCCCCTATCAACCCTATCCCAAAGGGCTAATATCGGTCCCCGGGATTATCGGGTTCTGCCTGGAGTGGGTGTATGTAAATTTAGGATTTGTCTCGAAAATATATAAAAAGCGGAACACGGACTTTACCCGTACAATAGAGGAAAACCCCTATCAACCTTACCCCAAAGGGCGAATATCGGCCCTGGCTTATTGGGACCTGCTGAGAGAGTGGGGGTGTGGGGGCATGTAAATTGAGGATTTGTCCCCGAAAATATAAAAAGCAGAACACGGACTTTACCCCTAAAATAGGGAAAAACTCCTATCAACCACGTTTAGTGGGGCTTATCGGAGCCTGCCGACAGAGGTAGGATGGGGGAGTGGGTGCATGTAAATTGAGGATTTGTCCCGAAAATATAAAAAGCGGAACACGGACTTTACCCCTAACATAGGGGGAAACCCCTATCAACTCTAGCCCAAAAGGCTAATATCGGTCCCCGGGCGTATCGGGGCCTGCTGTGAGAGGTAGGGTGGGGGGAGTGGGTTCACGTAAATTGAGGATTTGTCCCCGAAAATATAAAAAGCGGAACACGGACTTTACCCCTACAATAGGGGTCTGTATTATACAGACCTGTATGGGGTATGGGGATGGTCATTTTTTTTTTGGCATTTTACTATGGGTTGTGGGGTCTCGTTTTTCTAGTGCCACGAAAAACACGATGGGCGGGGTCTTGGAGCGAACCGGTGAAATTTTTCGAAAAGTCACGGAGGTCTGTATATAGGCCCATATAGCTTGATACTGGCTATGGGAGGGATAGGTCCAGCCTGGGAAATTCACACACGTTCACTGTGATATGGGTTGTTTGGATTTGTTTTTCACGTCTCGTCATTTAGAACACAATGGGCAGGGTGCTGCAGCGAAACGGTGATTTTTTTGGAAAAAGTCACGGAGGTCTGTATATAGCCCCATAGGCTGGCTATGGGGGGTATAGGTCCACCCTGGGAAATTCACACACGTTCATTGTGATATGGGTTGTTTGGATTTGTTTTTCTCGTCTCGTCATTTAGAACACCATGGGAAGGATCCCTGAGCGAAACGGTGAAATTTTTCGAAAAGTACCGGGTAGGCCTGTATATAGCCCCATGTAGTCCCATACTGGCTATATGGGGGTATAGGTCCAATCTGGGAAATTCACAAACGTTCATTGTGATATGGGATGTTTGGATTTGTTTTTCTCGTCTCATCATTTAGAACACGATGAGAAGGGTCCCCGAGCGAGACGTTGAAATTTTTGGAAAAGTACCGGGTAGGTCTGGATATAGGCTCATATAGCTCCATACTGGCTATATGGGGGTATATGTTCAATGTGGGAAATTCACACACGTTCATTGTGATATGGGTTGTTTGGATTTGTTTTTCTCGTCTCATCATTTAGAACACGACGGAAAGGGTCCCGGAGCGAATTTTTTCGAAAAAGTTCACCGAGGCCTGGGTAGGCTCATATAGCCCCATACGGGCTATGGGGGTATAGGTCCATACTGGGTGAACGTTTTGGGTCCTAGGTGAGCCCCTAATGATCATATGGTGTCGTGTGAGGTCTTATTTTGAAGCTCTCATGGAGGAGCATCCGACTGGGCTAATAGTTCGTCCGTTTTCAATATTCTGCGCATGCGCAGTCTGGCCGTAGTATAGATAGCAGGCATTTTGAGGGGTATGTGGGTGTGTGTTTGGGGTAGAGATGGACCGCTATGGGTCCGAATGGGTCGTGGAAGGTGTCAAAGTGAAGTTTATGTGGAGTAGAGTCAGAATGGCGTGTTTTGAAATGCAAGTCGCGTCAATCTGCGCATGCGTAGCTGGTTGTAGTAAGTAAAGTGGCCATTTTGGGGCAGTGCAGGAAGGTATTTGATGTAGAGATGGACCATCCTTGGTCCGAATGCGTCCTGGGAGGTGTCATGTTGTAGTTCTCGGGATGTAGACCCCGATTTGGGGGATGTTCACGTCATCTGTGACGTCATCAGTAGGAGTAGTAGCCAAAGTTGGCATTTTGGGGCAATGAAAGAAGATATTTGGTGTAGAGATGGCCCATTCTTGGTCCGAATGGGTCGTCGGAGGTGTCATATTGTAGCTCTCGGGGTGTAGATCCCGATTTGAGGAATGTCCACGTCATCTGTGACTTCATCGGCGACGTCTTCAGTACGAGTAGTAGCGAAAGTGGGCATTTTGGGGCAGTGAAAAAAGGTATTTGGTGTAGAGATGGCCCATTCTTGGTCCGAATGCGTCCTGTGGGGTGTCATCTTGTAGTTCTTGGGGTGCAGACCACGATTTGAGGGATGTTCACGTCATCTGTGATGTCATTGGTGACGTCATGAGTAGGAGTAGTAGCCAAAGTGGACATTTTGGGGCAGTGAAAGAAGGTATTTGGTGTAGAGATGGACCATCCTTGGTCCGAATACGTCGTGGGAAGTGTCATCTTGCAGTTCTCGGGGTATAGACTCCATTTGAGGGATGTCCACAGCATCTGTGACGTCATCGGTGACCAAGCGAGTAGTAGCGAAAGAACATGTTTTATAATTGGCTCAATGCCAATCTTTTTCCACGATTTGCGGGATGTCCACAGCATCTGTGACGTCATTGGAGACGTCATCAGTACGAGTAGTAGCCAAAGTGGGTATTTTGGGGCAGTGAAGGAAGGTATTTGTTGTAGAGATGGACCATCCATATCTGTCATGCATTATACCATATCTTTGCTGTGACGTCATCGGTGAAGTTCAGCAATGTTCATACAGTTTATTATCCCCAATGTTACATCATACCCAGGCTGGGGGAGCCGCCCTGGGTACGTTTAGTATGTTCACAATAAAGCAAATTGAAATATAAAACACCATGTTTTATTATTATTTAACGCACCGTCACATTAGGTACACGTTTTTACTGAGCTCTATTCAACGCTCAGCATGTAGACATCTAGAGTATGTACGGCATGTTATAGTATTGATCAGTGCATGGGTGAAGCATTCAGCAGATGGGGTGGTCGGTCAGCTTGGTAACGAAAAACGTGACATTGGTCATCCTCTCCACTGTCCACTTGGTGTTGGGACGTTGTTGTTGGGCCCATTCCAATGCATCCACTGTGTCTAGTTTCTCCAGCATCGTCTCTAGCGAAGCCCTATTCGTAATGGTAAACGATTGGTCAAATACCCGGATGTTACTGCTCGAGTAAAAGTATCGGACTTGGTCTGTCACCTTATGCTGCAGCACATAACCAAACGCCAGATTTAATTTGAAGGACGTAGCTTCATGAGCTTGGTCATTGAAGATGGCTTCCACGTAGCTGTGTAAACGGGCGAGGTAGGTCAGTCGGAAATTGTAGATATCTTGAATAGGGCGATGACGGTGGAAACATTGCCGTATCATGGGCCAATGGCGCCGATAGATGTCACTCACTGGATGGTCTTCGCGTAACAGGTCGCTAGGAACATTTATGGGTTCATCCGCGAAGTGTACTTTGCTCCCCACGTCGTACAAAATCTGACCCAAGGTCTTGTCGTCGGAATTTGACTGTTGAATTAGGGCGACATCATCATCATCGGCCCTCGTGCGGTGGGTGTGAGTTCCCGCTGTCTCGATACTGTTGCCTACGTGCTCCTCTACCTGCAAACGTAGGTGTGGATCAGGATGTTGTGTACGTTGGTGTCGCAGCAACAGACTGGATAGTTTGAAAAGCCGAACACATTCTTCGCATAGATGCTTGGGTGCTCCATGCACTGTCCGTTCGTGACACCGTAGACTGTCCAGGCGAATAAATAGTTGCCCACACCTCGTGCAGCTATACCGGGTGGTTCCGTCGTGCTTGGTGGCCTCATGGCGGCGCAAGTCGTGCAGACGAGTAAACGATTTGGAGCACGTAGTACAAGTGAACATCTTGGTGATTGACAGAGTGTCTGATGAAACGGCCAGGCCGCTTCCCTTTTATAGCACGCTAGCTGGTGATCTATTTTTAGTACACTCACTTCAAGTACCTCCAAATCGATGACCGAGATGCACTGGTGTACGACTGAGCCACATTGCGTACGTGTGTGTGTTTGTGTTTGAGTCCAACCGTGCACCATGTCGAATTACGTTCTCTCCGAAAACTTCCTCTCATCGCATCAATATGCTCAGACCCATTCAATATAAACACAACCAAGAGACATCAACAACAGGCACATTGCGTAATACACGCTTATTATCCTCACACCAACACCACCACTACCACCACCACCGCCTAGCGTTGACGCCGTCAACTATCAGCGTGTAGACATATAGAGTATGTACGGCATGTTATGGTATTCATCAGTGCATGGGTGAAGCATTCAGTCGATGGTGTAGTCGGTCAGCTTGGTAACGAAAAACGTGACATTGGTCATCCTCTCCATGAACCACTGGGTGTTGGGGCGTTGTTGCTGGGCCCATTCCAAGGGGCCCACGGTATCCAGTTTCTCCAGCATCGTCTCTAGCGAAGCCCTATTCGTGATGGTAAACGGTTTGTCAAACACCCGTATGCTACTGCTCGGGTAAAAGTATCGGACTTGGTCTGCCTCCTTATGCTGCAGCACATAACCAAACGCCAGATTCAACTTGAAGGTCGTAGTTTGATCGTTGAAGATGGCTTCCACGTAGCTGCGTAGATGGGCGAGGTCGGTCAGTCGGAAATTGTGGATATCTTGAATAGGGCGATGACGGTGGAAACAGTGCCGGATCATGGGCCAATATATAATAACGGGGATACCATGCAGGCGAAGTCGCTGTCAGGTTTGGAGTCGGATCCGATTCCGATAAAACTTGGTCCTAAAATCTTCATTTTTTTAACGAAATCAAAACTTCTAAAAAAAAAATTTCTATCATTTTCTCCTTGCTTGCAACCACAAATGAAAATAGGAAAAAAATACAATGAATATTAACGGACTATTTTCGAATTTAGTGGCTTTTTTAGCAGAATGGGACAGTAAAATTAAATTTAGCAGCGCTGGAAACTGTGTCCGTTCAAGTTTGAATTGTGTTGTTACAAACCCAAATGGACATGGACAATTTTAAAACAATGGGTTATGGTTATAAGTCGATGAAACTGATTTGAAAACAGAATCTATTCCAACGTCATCGAAAATTCATATTAACTACTTCAATCGTGATTATTTATCGTGATTATAATATTTATGACCGGTTCTGTCTTCCAAGCAATGATTAAACTAATACATCTACGAAAGTAAGAATGCATTCAATGACAAGTTTAATGATACCAGTTGATCAGTTTCATTAGCGCCGATTAGTTCAATAACCTCGGACGTAAGGCCCAGAACGGTCGACTCAGCATGATAGATTTTGTACATTCTGTTGTCTGGTACCTTCTTTGTGTCCAATAGTAGACTTGGCCAGTTTGATGTTGAGTCCAAGCTGTACCGGCTGGTTCAGTGTCACCTGGAAGTGAAGGAATAAAATTCATGAAATACGCCAATCAAACGGGGACTGCCTTCGAGATGAAACATGACTTCAGGTTTAACCGAACAGGGCAGTAATTTTGATTGTGGAAAATCTGCCTTGAGGCACGGCATATTATCTCAACATATGTTAGACTTACGAATGAAACAGGTTCAGCTCCTAATTTTTCCTTTGTCCGGTGACGAGGCAAATCATGCGATATACTCCTGGCCAGACATAATTGACGTCCCGTAGTAGTATCAATAAGAATACATAGAAATAGACAGCGTTTATAGTTCGGTAACAATAGTATTATACTATACCTTGGAGAAGCTTGACTTCCTTGGAGTCTCCTTGATTTTATCCAGTTGATCTGAAATTAAAATTATTCCACATAATCATTTCTCAGCATTCCCCGCAGAATTTCACTGAACTGTTTCTCGGTATTCCACATGAAGTTTTCTCAGTATTTTGCCACGATAACGTGAACTGTGAAATTATGACTATTAGGAAGAAACTCATAGCATATATTATAACCGGGATACCATGTAGGCGAAGTCGCTGTCAGGTTTGGATTCGGGTCCGATTCCGATAAAACTTGGTCCTAATTTTTTTTTTTTCTTAACAAAATCAAAACTTGATTTTTTTTTTATCATTTTCTCCTTATTTTCAACCAGAAATGAAAATAGCAGAAAAAAATACAACGAATATTAACCGACTATTTTCGAATTCAGTAGTTTGTTTTAGCAGAATGGGAAAGTAAAATGAAATTTAGCAACGCTGGAAACTGTGTCCTTTCAAGTTTGAATTGTGTTGTTACAAACCCCAATGGACAGGGGACAATTTTAAAACAAGCGTCTCACACGACTCGCAATTTCATATGGTTATAAGTCTATGGAACTGATTTGAAAACCGAATCTATTCCAACGTCATCGAAAATTTCTATTGACTTCTTCAGTCATGATTATTTATCGTGATTATAATATTTATTGACCGGTTCTGTCTCCCAAGTAATGATTAAACTAATACATCTACGAAAGTAAGAATGGCTTCAACGAGAAATGATACCGGTTGATCAGTTTCAATAACGCTGATTAGTTCAATAACTAAGCTCCAGAACGGTCGATTCAGCATGATACGTTTAGTGCATTCTGTTATCTTGTACCTTCTTTGTGTCCAATAGTAGACTTGGCCAGTTTGATGTTGAGTCCAAGCCGTACAGGCTGGTTCAGTGTCACCTGGAAGAAGAAATAGAATTCATGAAATCCGCCAATCAAACGGGAAACGCATTCAAGATGTAACATGACTTCAGGTTTAACCGAACATTGCAGTAATTTTGATTTGTCAAAAACCTGCCTTGAGGGAGGGCATATTATCTCAATATATGTTAGACTTACGAATGAAACAGGTTCAGCTCCTAATTCAGCTCCTAGACATGATTGATGTCCCATAGTAGTATCAACAAGAATATATAGAAATAGGCAACGCTTATAGTAACAATAGCATTATACTATACCTTGGAGAAACCTTGACTTCCCCTGAGTCTCCTTGATTTGAACCAGGTGTTCTGAAATTAAAACCATTCCACATGAACATCTCTCAGCATTCCCTGCAGAATTTCACAAAACGATTTCTCAGTATTCCACATGATGATTTCTCAGTATTTTACCTGAAAAACTGAAGTGATATATGCATATCGTGTGAACTACATGTACGGTACCGTAAACTATAGGAAGAAACTCATAGCTCACTATTATCATTATGGGATACCATGCAGGCGGAGTCTCTGTCAAGTTCCGAACGAGGTCCGATTCCGATAAAACTTGATCCTCAAATCTTCAATTTTTTTCATTCAGAAAATCATTTTTTTCTATTATCATTATTATTTTCTCCTTGTTCTCAACCACAAATCAGAATTTCGTTCCAAGTTTAGATTGTGCTGTTACCAGCCCCAATGGGCATCAACTATTTCAAACAAACATTAACCACGACTCGGAAATACATCTGATTATAAGTCACTGAAAATGATTTGAAAACCAAATATTTCCAACATCATTAAAAATTACTATTGACTTCTTCTGTCGTGAGTATTGATCACGATTACACTAGAATATTTATCGACCGGTTCTGCCTTAGTAATGATTAAACTAATACATCTCTCGGTCATCTAATACATCTCTCTTTAACCTGGGTTAAGAAGGTGATTGTTACCAGTTGCTTCTATTAGTTTCAATAACACTGATTTATAAGTTCCAATAACGTCTAGATCGGCGGATTAGCTATCAGTATGCTACGTTTTACATATTCTGTTATCTGATACATGTACCTTCTTTGAGTCCAATAGTAGACTTGGCAAGTCTGACGTTGAGTCCAAGCTCTACAGGTTGGTTCAGTGTCACCTGAAAGTAAAGAAATATAATTCAAGAAATAAGCCAATCTTCCGGTCACTGCCATCAAGATGTAGCATGACTGCAGGTGTAACATGACCAGTGAAGTAAATGTTATCTGTCGAAACTCTGCCTCGATACAAGAGTAGTATATAAAAATGAAATTAATTAGCATTGACCTACTTATTTGTTCCCCCGGGTAAAATTTGTGGCGGAACTGTGGCGGGGTTTCCCAGGGGGATTCCCCAGTGGGGATTTCCCATGACGATCACGTGATCAAGGCATGTCTAGACTTGTTCTGGGTTGTACAGTTCTGCCATGCGGAGGATGGGTACTAGTATTTCGCTGACGTCCTAGTAATAAACATAATCTATAGGTGTTGTACCATGTTAATAGGCTCAGTCTAGCATCTGTACCACCCTAGGGTCGAGCGTTTATTGTCCCGTGTATCTCCGCAAGAAAACAACAAACAAAATGGCGGCTCCAGGATGGTGTGGGGACGCCCTTCCCACATTACGGCGTCGTAGCGCCATCTGCACACATTGACGCAAGGGAGACAACTCGTGTGGCCTAAGGGTATGGACATAGCCGTGTTGGGGCTAGGGGAGCCACAAATGGTCCAATGGGATCGAGTGAGGTATCAAAGTGAAGCTTATGTGAAGGGGCATCTGATGGGGTGGGTGTGGGGTTGAAATATCGGCATTCTGCGCATGCGCGGTGGCCCAAGGGTATGGGAATAGCTGTGTTGGAGCTAGGGGAGCCACAAATGGTCCAATGGTATCGAGTGAGGTATCAAAGTGAAGCATTCGTGAAGGGGCATCTAATGGGCTGGGTGTGGGGTTGAACTATCGGCATTCTGCGCATGCGCGGTGGCCCAAGGGTATGGAAATAGCCGTGTTGGAGCTAGGGGAGCCACAAATGGTCCAATGGGATCGAGTGAGGTATCAAAGTGAAGCATTCGTGAAGGGGCGTCTGATGGGTTGGGTGTGGGGTTGAACTATCGGCATTCTGCGCATGCGCGGTGGCCCAAGGGTATGGAAATAACCGTGTTGGAGCTAGGTGAGTCCCTAGTGGGCCGATGGGGTCGAGTGAGGTATCAACGTGAAGCATTCGTGAAGGGGCATCTGATGGACTGGGCGTGGGGTTGAAATATCGACATTCTGCGCATGCGCGGTGGCCCAAGTGTATGGAAATAGACGTTTTGAGAGCTAGGGGAGCCACTAATAGTCCAGTGGGGTCATATGAGGTATCCATGTGAAGCATTCGTGAGGGGGCATCTCATGGACTGGGTGTGGGGTTGAAATATCGGCATTCTGCGCATGCGCTGTGGCCCAAGGGTATGGAAATAGACGTTTTGGTATCTAGGGGAGCCCCTAATGGACCGATGGAGTTGTATGAGGTATCCATGTGAAGCATTCGTGAAGGGGCATCTGATGGGTTGGGTGTGCGGTAGGAATATCATTCTGCGCATGCGCAGACGCAACGCGGAGCTCTCGTCCAATCAGAAGCGAGTATTTCAAATCCGTCACAGAGCTCTCAGCCAATCAGAAGCGAGTATTTTGACCCGGTGCATTATGGGCCATATCCAAGATGGAGGCACGTATGTTCAAGATGGCGGCACATCCGGTGTCGAAAACTGGCTATTTCGTCGGGATGTGATCACCTAGTGTCGAAAACTGGACCTTGTATTGGTGCTGCTAGACGTTTTGACGCCATGATATAGACCGGAGAGAGAGAGAAAACAACAACAACAAGGATGACACATGAGGGAACAACAACAACAACAAGCTTTTTTTCATATAGTTTATTTTCCCCTCCATCATAACATACCCACGCTGGGGGAGCCGCGTTGGGTATGTTTACAATTCAAGAAAGACTCTTGTCCAATCAGAGACCGCCATTTGCATCTGTCCTATTCGTTCCTGTCCGTTAGATGTATTCTTGTCCAATCAGAAGTCGCCATTTCAGAGAGTTCCTTCTTCGGTCATGTTCATTCTGAACCGTTTATTCTAATCATCGTCGGCCAGGCCTGGATAGTCTTCGGGCAGCGTGTCCTGCAACAGTTGTTTGCGCATTCTGATCGCATTTTCAGGGCCTCGGTGGGTGGTAAACCCATATCCTCTTCCAAGTGACGCTTGGTCTTCATGATGGACCTGTGCGTGGGGTCCCCTTTCATTTCAAGCGGTAGTAAGGTATACTGTTCATAGATCGCCATGGCTGTTTTCCTGATGCGGGGCGCATTTGGGTGTACGTCTGTTGTAAATTATCCTCTCCGGCGTCCTCGATCGCTTCAGCGTGAGTATTGATAGCTGCTGTCACAATACGATCCCAGAAGGTAGGTTCTGCCTCACTTTCCTGGGATGAAGGCTGATTCTCTGAGGTCAAGCTCTCCATATCAGTAGATAGACTGCCAGCCATCTTGGATTCGGTATCAGTCGATGCACTCTCATCAATCTCTGTATCAGTATCTGCCTCAACGGGCTCCTCGGCGTCTTCAGTCCCATGTATATTTTTCTGGTGTCGCATCATATCGTAATGTCTGGTGAACGTGCGTTCACACTCAGAACAAGTATAAGCCATGTTGACGGTTGAACGTCGACTGTGCGTGTTTGGGGAATACGCTGGCTTTTATAGACAGTAACGCCCATCAACGCTTAGCTCAACGCTTCAACGCCCTGGTGAATTAGCTCAGAAGCTCTGATTTCATGGAATTTACACCAATTCATCGAAATGCAGTGACGCCCGTCAACGCCCGTCGTTACGCCTTAACGCTCGTCTCAACGCTTTAACACACTTTCTTAATGCTTTAACGTTGTTTAATGATGCGTTCGAACAAATGTTTTGTGCTATTGCTCTGACATACGCCGCTTTCCAGTTCATGCCCGAGGTTTTCAACATCGACGCTGTTCTTTCAATTTCCATATGGACTGGGTCCTTATCCAACAATTTCATATGGGTCAGTAAGTCGACATACTGTTGACGTAAAGCCCGTCGTAATCTGGGTGCCAATCTGTTATGGGCTAAAATTGCAGCTTCCTCTTTCGAATACCCTTTGGGTTGAAACTTGTTTCCTGTGGCCTCCAAAATCTCGCCCATCTCGGCGTCCATACTTTCTTTGAACAAATCCTTCCATAGCCTCGAGTTCACATTATGTTCTTCAACCTCGGGTTGGGCCTTCACGGTTGGGTGATATTCCGGGACTGATGGTATGGACGAATTGTCGCTTCTTGAAACACCCGCATAAAATGGTCAATGTCCTGAGGATAAATTCGACTACCAAACACACGGATTTGTGCTCTGTCAATGGGATTGGAGAACAACACAAAGTATTGGCAGTTCAAGGCAATATCTCTGGACGCCTTCCCTTGAGGAAAGAGATTCTGAGTCAAATAGATGACGGACAGATTGCGATGATGGGACCCTTTGGTGAATAGGTCGGCGATTTTCGAATTGTCCTTGGCCGCACGGTGGAAACCTTTACACCGCGCGCGCCGGGGTCAAAGGTCAGTTCCGGCCACCACCACCACCACCACCACCACCGGGCGTTGATGCCCGGTGGTGGCGTTGGTGGCGTTGGTGGTGGCGTTGGTGGCGTTGATGGTGGCGTTGGTGGCGTTGGGGGTGGTGTTGGTGGTGTGCGGTAGTGGTGTTGGTGGTGTCGGTGGTGGTGTGTGTGTGGTGGTGGTAGAATCTTTAAATATAGAAATGAACATGTGTCCATCATCAGTCCATATGTATTGGTCGACTGATGAACATGTCGTGTACGTGTACGTTCTGTGAGAGAGCATTCTCTCGTCGCGATAGTATGCTCAGGCACATTCAACGCAAACACAACCAAGAGACACAGCCGAGTCCCGCTATAGGTCCAACAAGAGCAGCAGAGCATCCCTATACGATGACGGTGAGCGGCCCTACAGGGTGTGGAAAGACATCCTGGGTGATGAAGTTCTTAGAGGGAGGTGTGGCAACCCCAGCTCGGGCACGTGTTGTTTGGTGTTATAGCCAATGGCAGCCCGCCTGCGAAACTACAAGGTTACAGAATGTGAGCTTTGTCCCAGGAATTCCTCACGACATAGACGAACCCTATTACTTCGATTCCGAGCAGACCAACGTGGTAGTTCTCGATGATCTGATGAGTGCGGCCAAGGACAATTCGAAAATCGCCGACCTATTCACCAAAGGGTCACATCATCGCATTCTGTCCGTCATCTATTTGACTCAGAATCTCTTTCCTCAAGGGAAGGCGTCCAGAGATATTGCCTTGAACTGCCAATACTTTGTGTTGTTCCCCAATCCCATTGACAGAGCACAAATCCGTGCGTTTGGTAGTCGAATTTATCCTCAGAACATTGACCATTTTATGCGGGCGTTTCAAGAAGCGACAATTCGTCCGTACGGCTACCTGTTCGTAGATTTAAAAACCCATACCCCCGAAGATCGTCGGCTGACGACCCACCTGTTACCCGGCGAGGAATCACCACAACGGCATATACCCCTACACCATCCGCCGAGTCCACTCCTGGCAGAGCAGCAGCAGCAGCCCACCCCATACAGCGGGTCCGCTTCATACCATCAGTCCCGGAATATCACCCAACCGTGAAGGCCCAACCCGAGGTTGAAGAACATAATGTGAACTCGAGGCTATGGACGGATTTGTTCAAAGAAAGTATGGACGCCGAGATGGGCGAGATTTTGAAGGCCACAGGAAACAAGTTTCAACGCAAAGGGTATTCGAAAGAGGAAGCTGCAATTTTAGCCCATAACAGATTG